>DWQT01000500.1:0-22173 GCA_018244895.1 Myscelus amystis hages | reverse complement strand
AGATATTATGAATGTTCTCTGTAAATAATATTGCTGTATCTTATGTTGATGATCCAATTAAAATAAAATAGAAAAATAAGAAAGCATCCGAAGCATATTGACTTTATTTTATGAAAGTACCAAATTTTAAAACACTAAAAAGAAATATTCTGCGATTTTTCTTTCTGCGGCTTCTTTCACTAAACCTGCAGCACCTGTGGGGTATACAGTTGATGATGGTAACATCAATGTGATTTTGACGTTCATAAAGGAGTGACCATACCAACCGAGGCGCATTCGCCTGGAGCGGATCAGGTATCAAAAGATTATATCAAACTGTTGTTACAATGAACTATCCATCAAATTCAAATTCAAATACATACACTTAATGACACATCCTCACCACGATCGACCTTTCATATCATACTCCGACAAAATATATAATACTTATAAACTCGTAGATATTTTTATGGCACTCAGATGGAAAAAAAAATGTTTTCCTGCATGGAAACCGAACCCACGAACCCCCGGCTCACCAGTCAGATGATATTCATACTACACAGTAGCCCATGCACTTCACTCTTGGCCTTTTTCTTTATCGTTAAATAAAAGTTATACATAAGCTACTTGTTATTATCAACTTGTTATCAACTATAATTCCATGCTTAATACGTATAAGAAATCGCTGCCCACTGGCTACAACTTCTATTTCCTAAGTCTCCAGTTCTTACACGAGATTATTTAGACAGCAAGAAACAAAGTTGCATAAACACCTTGACAGGATTGTAATGCAGGTAGGTCCTCCTAAAATCCAAATGAATCAGATATTTATCAGTCAGCGATGACCAGCAATGTTTTTGAGGAACAAAAGTCATTAATTAATTGCAAAAACTTGTTCGAAGACTTCACCAGCACCAAAATGTTAACTAGTAGAGAATGCCACGAGGCATTAAGCTCGCCCTTTGTGATCGTCTAGTTTTGAATATAAAAGAAACAAATTTACTACACCTCTTATTCATCAAAATATATCTACGATTTCTTGCATATATATTATGTTTTTCGTACCACTCACACCGGGTAAGGAGGTTTACTGTACATTTTTGTTGGAAATATATTGTGTTAATGTCAGTAGCGCTACCCCACAGTAACGTGTGTAATGTACGAGGGCCGTTCACAAGGTTTGCGAAATGAAGGATAATAAATTTAACATTAAATTGGACTAAGCATTCTTTTTACTGTAAAAGAAACCCTTTAATCGTAATAACCTTTGCTGGTCTTTGGATTAGTTCATTTGTACTATTATTACCAATACTTGGCCTGAAAATAGATAGTATTTGTGATGTCTGGAAAATGTCTTTCATTTTTGAGCAATAATAATAGTCGGTGATGATTTTTTAAAATTTCACTTCAAGCTTTAACAACAAAATGCAATTTAGAGTTCATAATTGTTCATGTATTACTTAATAATATTACCTCATTTCAAGTGCTTCTTAGTGAGGTTCACATGAATTTTTAGTGTCATCGATCAACCACAACGATAAAACTAATGAACCTAATGTTATTTGTAATAGTTTTACCGTATTTAGACGTAGAACATTACTCTATTATATTATCATATAGTATTCTAATATTGATACCCTAAAAATTAAAGCCAACTCCGTTAGGAACCTGGAGTGATGGTTATGTATGTACTAAAAATTAAAACAACGCTAAAATTTATTCAAAGGACACCAGAATACAAGGAAAAATTACTGTATTAATATTCAATACGGTTTCTAAACGAACATCTGTGGTACGTCAATTGTCAATTTGAAATTGACATTTTAGTGAAATGTTCGTATAAACTAGGTTAGGCATTAATAATACGAATGAAAAAATAACATTGATGTTTTTATTAAAACAAATTTTCATATTGTGAGACTTGAAGATAAACTTTTATTATGTCTATAATTCGGAGCGGGTTGCAAAGACTCGCAAATGTATTCAATAATGGGCATGGTGAGTATTATTACTTGTAATATTTTTTCCAGTGTATCTCGCACAGAACAGTTAATTAACGTTGTATGTTTACTATATTTTCAGGAGGCATGTTATCGAGATTCATTACAAATATTGCTCCAAACCAAAATACGAATAAAACAGTCGAAGAAACAAGGAAAGAAGTAATATCAACTTGCAATAAACTCATTGAAGAAAGAGCATCTCGTAACTTTGCAATTGTGCATTTATTGGGGAAACAGTGGCGCGTAACCGACGGAGATCTCCTGGTCGTCGAAGGTTACTGGCCTCCAAATATTGGTGATAAAATTCGCTTAGACAAAGTTCTCCTAGCTGCCACAAAGGACTTCTCGCTCATTGGAAGGCCCCTAGTTCAACCAGGTTTAGTCAATGTCACTGCCACGGTTATTTCCAAGGGTCTCTCGCACACTCGGACACATTTCAAAAAGAAGAGGAGGAAGCAGTTCATGAGAATTAACTTCCAGCGCGCACAACAAACTATGCTTAGAATAAATTCAGTAGAAATTGCCAACAAGATTAACGAACCAAGCAAAAACACATTTTAATCTGTAATTTTAATATGTATTAAGTAGAATAAAAGAATGTTGATGAATGTGTTATTTTATTACAACATTAATTTACATATTCTATTTCAGAGATATAAATAAATTAAAAATGATTACATTTCTTCTACCATTAGATCTCTCTATTGGCAAAGTTCGAGCTACGCCAAGCTTATATAGATAATTTACATTGAGACACAAATATTAATGTCTCTCACCAATATTTTCTGAGTGGGAATTGAATCCATTACCTCTGGCTCAGTAGTCTAGTTCACTAAGTATTGGACCAAAGTGCCCGCCATTGACCATTTAATTTCTTGTGTAGTACTAAAATATAACAATGCAACAAAAATATATTCCAAACATGGGGAGATTCAAGTTACATTGGCCAATCAATTATGTACCCTTAATATATGAAGTATATATTGTGGTCATTTAACACAGGCCCTTCAACTTCATAAACAGTAAAGACATAATTTATTAACAATTTTAATGAGTCTTATTTTATTTAACTAGATTTTATAAATTTCAAGTGCATGTATAAATTTATCTGTTGTCCCATTCACAAGAAATATTCAAAGCAATAAATTACCCTATATAATTGTTGCCTAATTATAATAAAACATCAACTATTAAAACTAACATTATCACAGTGTTTCTGAAAAAGGCCTTTGTGTTCCTCTTTCAAAAATCTTTTCATGCCTTTAAATAAATAAAACAATTTTCTATTCTCAAGTAAATTGGACAATATTTCTAAAAAGGGTTTATACTGTCCTTCTTTTTTGTATGCTGAAATTGATATCTGGAATTGTTTATACTGTTCAGTGTCTAGGTATGTTTTAATTTCTTTGACAAAATCGACCAGTGAAGTGGGAGCAACTCTCTCCGCCTTTAAATTGGAAGATTCACCATTACTGTTTAAATTCTCTTCAAAACCAAATGATTTGATCTTCAATTTCTTCTTTTTGGCCCCTGTATTGTCATTGGAATATTCAAGATTTCTTTTATGAATCGTCACTGCAGATTGGGAAGCGTTGTGCAAAGAATTTTCACTAGAATCCAGAGCATTAAATAGATCTTTTGTTTCTTTTGGCTTAAACTCGTTTACATATGCAGATGCTTTAGCGTTTTTGTAGAAGTCCATAGAAAAGTCAGCGTAAACTTCATTTGAATTAGGGTACTGACTGACAGACTTTCTGTTTACAGTTTTACTTATGGCTCTAGAATTAATAACTGGAAATGACACTCCTGTTTGATTGATATAAGCATTTTCTGTTATGGACAAATTAGATTCGTGTGGCAGTAGTGGTTTTAATTTAGGAGCTGGCAGAGATGATTCAGCAGTTTTAAAAAACCTACATATCTCACTGACAGCTTCTCCAAATTTATTAGAAATGTTAATATGGTCTCTTAGCCATGCTGACAGTTGAACTTTTAATCTTGGACTGTTAAATCGACTATCACACAGCAAAATTGCCCCGTAATCATTTTTATGTCTTATTACCCGTCCTATAGCTTGATTCACTGCTCTCGTTGCTTCTAAGGAATACCATTCGTCTCCAGACAAATATTCTTTTGCATTCAGTCTTAGTTCTTCTAAATATTTTTTCTTCAATATTATCCTTGGATCCTTTAGTGGTGGGAACGGTAAACCAGTAATAATAACAGCCCTTCCATTCATATCTGCAAAATCTAAGCCTTCTGATACCTTGCCCCTGCACACTGCCATGAAACAAGCACCTTTTGTGTTCGGGTCATTTATTTTACTATAATAATCATTTATGATTGTATTGAAAGTGTCTTTCCGCTGTGGCTCAACAAATATAGGTTTGATATTATTTATGCTCGACCAAATCCCCTCAAGCTGCCACATTTCTTGACATTTATTCATAATTGGATATGATGGGAAGAATACCAGAAGACCATCAGGGATTACACGAGAGAAGCTGAGAATGGTTCTACCCAGTGAAGAAATGTATTTTGGATTATCTCTGTTCTGATAATTAGAATTAAGTTGAACAGAATCAGGGCCTTGGCTGATTATTTTAACACAGATTTGACTGCTATTGACTATGTGGGGATTCTCCAACTGCACTCCAATAGGTATCCCCAATTCTGATATGAGGGGTTTTAAGGGAGCCAAAGTACCACTTGTTAAGACTATACTTCGTACATTTTGGTCTAAGAGCTGCTTCATGCCAAAACCTGGACTGAAACACCAGTAACTTAGAACTCGCTCGGCTGATTTTGAGTTACCAGGCTTCAAAGCGCCCCAGCCATCTGCCTTTTTATTATTCTTTTTATCTTCAATCTGAATGTGCACCTTGTAGCAGAGTTTGACTCTCTCTTTGTATACATGTGTTGTGCCACTGAAGACAACATTTAACAAATCAACCATCTTCTGCAGACCAACACCTTTCTTTTGGAACGGGGATGCACTAGCTGTTGACAAGTACTGAATGAGATTTTCTATTAAAGTTATAACAGACATCTGATTATGCTCCTTTATCTCTGCCTTTGAAAGCAGATCAAATATAAAACCACCGGGATATGTGGAACCTTCATTGCCAAGTTGAATTTCATCCACAGCCTTCTCGAATGCCAGCATCATTTCTTTAAGCACACAAAGATCGTCACATGTAAAATCTTTTGGTTGATTGTTGTCGATTGATTCAATTACATCCTCTGTGTTTTCACTAAATGACCTCATTATATGAGTAATTTCATCTATACAAAGAGCAATATCAGTAGTCCTAATTTGCAGTGAAGCAGATTCCTCGCACATCTTCTCAACATTATGTGCCTCATCCAAAATAACAATATTATTCAACAGTTCAACTCCATTCGCCTTTCTTGATTTTGGATCTAATAAATAATTGTAAGGCATAAAAACTATATCGGCATCCTGCTTGAGTTCTTTAGACAAATAATAGGGACAGCATTTTAGTTTCTTACCCACAGACACTAGATCCTCAATATCCAATATATCATCTCCTTTTACAGATCTGTCGTCCTTTTTATTCTCGACATTGTTATAGAAGAAACATGTGCGGGATTTAACTTTTAATTGGCACATGTGCACTTTATTCATGTTATTGGTCTCTTTAGAGACTTCTGGATGGATGCACATCTGGTCTCTTGATCCGAGAACAGTCGCTTTTACATGCCTGTAGCTTGATCGTTTTAACTCCTGCATAGCTTGGGTCAATTGAGAATGAGTTCGAGAAGAGTAAATAATTTTTGGCATGCCCCATGACGCGTCCTTTTTACCTGCACCGCTTTTTAAATTGTCTTTTAATGAACCACTGTAGCCACTGTGTTCGGCAAAGTTACCGAGCTGAGCGTTCATTTGCAATTGTGCCTTTTTCACGAGAAGCCACGCTAAAGAAGAGCACAATAAACTGAGTGTCTTCCCGGTACCCGTTGGTGACTCCAGAACAGCATTCGTATTGTTCTGGAGACTTTCTATTACTTTTTCCATATATGCCTTCTGAACATCGTACGGCTCAAACGGAAAGCTCACCGGAATACCTGATATCATTATGTCGGGCATTGTTATTCATAAATCTAACGAGATACTAAATATTTATTACTTTTCCAACACTGAATTGTAGGAAATAGTATATATTTTTTTAATTTTCGACCGCAAAGTATGTACTATTTCATTTTCAATTATCAATTGTCATCAGATCAGACCGCCGTAATGCCGTCATTTGCTTTCCCGCTAAAATTGATGTTCAGAAACAGAAACATTTTACCAGTCATTTCATTTATAGCATTCCATCTAATCTAATATTATAGAAAAGACTGACTAACACGTACATCATAAACAGCGATACTTTCTACTGAATAATAATTATTGTAATAAAACTACGGTACTTAAAAAAATATTAATACCAATCTACGTATAATCTATCAAGTGCTGTCAAGTTGAAAACACGAAAGTG
Organism: Myscelus amystis hages; assembly: GCA_018244895.1. Lineage (NCBI taxonomy): Eukaryota > Metazoa > Arthropoda > Insecta > Lepidoptera > Hesperiidae > Myscelus > Myscelus amystis. The sequence continues at coordinate 15,686 of DWQT01000500.1, read as the reverse complement.
AAACACAAAGTTGAAACACAAAAACACTGATGTTAGCATGTCAATGTGAAATAACCTAATCAAAAACAAATACGGGAATCTTACTTTATCAATGATGTTGGAATACAAAGTTTCTGCAGAACAAGTATACACATCAGTGGCTTGTAATCGGATTCCCGAAATAGCTGATTGGAATAAGGATGGCTTAATATGTTTTGGAGCTTCGAATGCTGTTGTTATATATGATACGGTAAATTGAATATTTCTATAAACATTTCAGTATATTCTTTTTTATATTGTTTCAAAGAATGTCCGGTGATTTAAGTTACTTCCTTCGTATCAGAAAATAGGGTGAACTGAATATAGTTAACTAAGGCTTGGCTCTCTCAAATTTTAAATTAGGGAAATCCTTGAATACCTTGTTTACTTTCTTTTGATCAATTGCCTAATTTAGAATCAGTGAGCCATATGTGATATCATCAAAATTTGTTATTTGTTGATTGCTCGATGTTCAACATGATAATAGTCAAAATTTTCCAGAATGCAAATGGGAAAGATCCTTTGACAGTTCTTTGCCATCACCGTGACAGAGTCAATTCTGTGAAATGGCTGACCAAACCCGATAATGGTTCATTTGAATTAATATCCTGTTCAGCGGACAAAACTGCTGCAATCTGGTCATCGGATGATGGAAAGTGGAGTGTCAGTAGCACGATGACAGGGCATGGTGAAGGTGTAACCTGTATACATGGTATTTACAATAATGGCGATAACATGGTTGTGTATACAGGGTGCAATGATTCAAACATAAGGGTGTTTGAGAGAACTAATGGTGAGTTCCTTTGATTATAGCAAGTGGAATTACTTAGACTTTGTATGCTCTTGTGGAAAAATGAAATTTAAAAGTTGTTTCGTTTCAGGTACCACTTCTCTGAAGCAAACGATAAATCTGAACTCGGGACTGTGCCTCACATTACATGCCCATATACTACCGAACGCCAATAGACCAATATTTTTTTGTGCTCTAGACGACCATAAGATACATGTTTTTGCTGGTGACGAGGAGTACCATAGAGTCCACACTCTAGTGGGACATGAAGATTGGGTTCGAGGACTGGATGTTTTGGATGTAGGTATGTTCATGTTTTCAGTAATGACTAGCTATGCACTTACCAGACATGGAAATATTTATCTGCCCTACGACCATAACCGGGCACTAGACTGAATCGCTATTTTTATTTGTGAAACAGTGACTTGTTTTAACATTGAATTAGAATCTCTTTTTCACATCGACCCAGATAACAGCACAATAATACTCGCCTCGGCATCCCAAGACACCTACATACGTCTCTGGCGGATACAGCAGCACACAGATCAGCAACAAGTTAATGGAGTTATCAAAGTGGAAGAGAAAGTGTTCCAAGCATATGGATCCACGTGGTCGGTTAAGCTTGACGCTGTACTGGCCGGCCACGAGGGTTGGGTGTATGGAGTGCAGTGGTATCCAAGCAGTTTTGATGGATGTGAGTATTATTAGTTTAATTATAAAAAAAGTTTTAATTCACTTTCTGATGGGGTAGTCAAGAGTCTCCGAAACCGGTGTGTATGCATAAAGAGAGTGATGGATGTGGATGAAGTATGGCAGATTTATAAGGACAGAGATATTTGGCACTCGGTGCACCCTGCCTACCCGGTTAGGGACCTGGAGTGATGGTTATGTATGTATATAAGTTTTAAATGCTTACTAATTTATGATTGTCATTATAAGGTAATACTGATCACTAAGCATATATTGTGTTTCCATTAATATAGTTGTAATTAATTATGTAAAAAATTGTATTCCTGAAATGGCAAGTATTTTGATTTGTCATTTTTATATTGAACCTAACAAAGATGAGTTGCTCATGTGCATTAAATATGTTCCATTCTGTTGCAGTGTCTAAGCCAATATACCGTCTCCTGTCTTCATCCCTGGATAAAACCCTCATCATCTGGGAACCAGAGAGCCGAGGCGGCGTGTGGGTGGAGAGCGTCCGTGTAGGAGAAGTGGGAGGGAATGGATTGGGTTTTTACGGAAGCCGATTTGGTCCAGGTGATCGATTCATGAGCCACGGGTACAATGGATCTTTTCATATATGGAGTTTGGATAAGGTTAGTACAAAAATGCTTACTGTACTAGTAATGGGTCAAAGAATTGTATGACACAGGCCTTAAATTACTGTTTACAGTCCTTAAAACAAGTGGGAGTTGCATAACTTGCACACTGATATAGATGATTGTACACCCAACCAGTACTAAACTGGAGATTGTGGCTTGAATTCATACCCAGGATACCCAGGATAGACATTAGTCTGATTTACACACTTGATTGTTCTGTGTAATTGCATAATAAAAATATGTATATAAGAGATTTGTGATATGTATAGATGTATGTTTATCAGGTTTTCCGTTATCGCAACATATTATGCTTCCAATTGCAAAATTTGGAATCCGATAGGTATATGAAAATTATCGCAATTATTACCATTGGCACTTGACATAAAAGACAGAGCTTACTTGGAGCAACTTGCCAAACCTGATCTTGAGTGCTAACTTTCAAAATGGATACATTAGTGATTTAGTCAAAATTTCATCGGCAGGAATCAAATCAATGGAGGCCAAGCGTAGTCTGTGGAGGCCACTTCAATGGAGTGGAGGACGTCAGATGGGAGCCGTATGGGCGGTACCTCTTGAGCGCGTCGCTCGATCAGACCACCCGACTACATGCGCCGTGGGTGAAGCGTGATGGTCAGTAGTATCCGTCATAAATGTATGAAAACAGAATTCTTTCCAGAATCTCATCTTCTTTTATTCCTCCTTTTGCTGCTATTGATGTTCTTATATGTTATACCATCAATTGTACGCCTCTGACCGGTTTCTTGAGTCTCAAAAGTGGTTGGAAGAAATCTCTGTTCAGCGACAGCACTGCTATTTGCATCAGAATGTATTCATTAAATATTGTACATGAATATATATATATATATATATATAACTGCTGTGCACTAAAACTGATTAGCATTGTATTGTCAAATTCTTAGCTTTGTTTGAGGCATTGTAAAATAATTGATAAATAAAAAGTAATTGTAGAACTTATTCGCTTGTACCATCTCAATGATTTACGTTTGATGTGATTAAATGTGAATGACGTTTATTTATTATATCTGGTATGTATATGAATATTATATATTCTCTAGTTTTATAACCTGCCACAATATTTCACCCTCACCCCGGGTCGACTGGAGGACAATGCCACTAGGCATTAGGTTTGCCGTTTGTAACCTCTAGTTTTAGGTTGACATAAAATTTAAATAAATAAATAAATCCCTACATACTCGTAGTATAAAATAAAATCGCTTTCTCTGTCCCTATATCCCTTGGTATGCTTAAAACTTTAAAACTACGCAACGGATTTTGATGCGGTTTTTGTTAATGGATAGAGTGATTGAAGAGGAAGGTTTATACGTTTAATACGTTCACAGTTTGTCTGTAGTGTATTCACTATCAGCACTGCACACGTGCGAAGCCGGGGCGGGTCGCTAGTAAATTAATAAATGATAACAAAACTATTCGCACTTCACAGGTACAGAAGAGTGGCACGAGCTGGCGCGTCCCCAAGTGCACGGATACGACATGGCGTCCCTGGCGCTGGTCTCGCCCAACACCTTCGTGTCCGCAGCTGAAGAGAAGGTCATCAGAGTGTTCCGGGCGCCGCACAACTTCATACAGAACTTCGCTAACATTACCAGCAGACCGCTCGTGGATGGCGATGTGGGGGGTAAGTTTGACCCTAGTCGTTTAACGGGTTGGAATACCCAACAAACATGCCATAAGTTTGACCCTATCCGTTTTACAGTTTTGAAATCCTTGTACATGTTCCGCTAACTGAGCTATTACAAATTAGGGGGTAAGTTGGACCCTATCCATTTTACGATTTTGAAATAACAGCACACATTCCGCTAACAGAACTATCATAAATTAGGGGTTAAGTTGGACCCTATCCATTTTACAGAAACATTGCTGCTAATAATAGTAACGGAAGAAGAATCAAAGTGAGGTGTATTTTTGTCTCTTTTATCTAAAGAGACTAGTGACAAGCAGTTAGCATACATAACTAGCTGCTACTGCCCATGGACATATGAAACTGACCTAGGCATAGGACCGTTAATGGTCAATTCACATAGATATTTTTGATAAGCCTATTATTTAGTTAATACAATTGGTAAAAGAACATTTGGCTGTAATCTAATCTTAAAAGAAATAAACAGTCACCCATGGTTTAGAAAGTCAAAAATGGCTTATAATTTGGTTCTCTATTGTTCTGTCGTGTATTCTTAAGTAGTTAAATGTCACAGGTCCTGAAGGAGCATCGGTACCCTCTCTAGGGCTCTCAAATAAAGCAGTCTACAGCGGTCAAGACTCAGCCAATGAGCAAGATAACGATGAATACTTTGTGCCTGTTGAGTTACACGGTAAGGGATAAATTTATTTTTATAACTTATTAAAATAATCTATCCATGTAATTAAGCTAAGTTCTTTCAGTAACTTCATGTTAATTTATGTAAATGATGTGAAAAAATTATTAGGTAATGACAAACAGCAAAAATCTTTTTAAATACTCGTACTGTTGCAACTAGGTACAAAGTAATAATCAGATAGCATTCTTCGTTCAGAGCCCCCCACAGAAGAGACCCTGATGCAGAACACCCTGTGGCCAGAGCTGCAGAAGCTGTACGGACATGGCTACGAAGTGTTCACGCTGGACGCCAGCGCCGACGGGTCCCTGGTGGCGTCGGCTTGTAAGGCCACCACCGCTGAGCATGCAGCCGTCCTTATATGGTGAGCTAGTATAATGCTACCAAAATAACACTATTCATAACAACCTAATGATTAATACTTATAAGATAGTCCAAAGAGTTTTTCCTCTTGGTTTTCTCTCGGTCCTATAGCATATAAAGATGTTGAAAGTAATTGGGCTCTGATGGTTTTCAACTGCTGTGACTGATGTCACTTGCCTTTATAGATTTTACTTTCACTTGCAAGTAAGTAACTGACCTGTATTTCTATGTAATTTACAGGGAAACCACAAACTGGCAACAAATACAGAAGCTAATATCGCACCAGCTCACCGTAACGCAGCTGGCTTTCTCGCCCGACAGCCAAAAGTTGCTCTCCGTGTCCCGCGACAGGCGATGGACTCTATTTCAAAGGCAGGAGGGGTCAAATTTGTTTGACATAGCCGCGACCACGGATAAGAAGAACGGAGTACATTCCAGAATAATCTGGTGCTGCGCCTGGGTGGACGGCGGCGAGGCCTTCGCCACCGGCTCTAGGGACGGGAAGGCATGTACATTTAAATCAGTAAACAGGTTTTACAATAATTTCTAAAAATGTGCATAGTAGCAACTTTCATCACAGAAATTAACGTGTTGAAATGGATCAACATGATGTGTACTAAGAGCTTTCTTTATATGTGCATTCAAGACTGTATCTTATTTTACAATCTGCATTCCACAGATAATTTATATTTTTATTTTTTTTATTTCTAACAATATTATAAGATTTCAACATTGGTATTTATGTATTAAATTAGGTATGCGTGTGGTCCAAATCAGAATGGACAAGCGACAGCTCACTAAAAGACTACAGTCTCGTCGGGAAGCCCTTGGAAGTGAATGACTCCGTGACGGCGCTGGCGTTCGCGCCCGCGGGCGGCACGGGCGGCGCGCGCGTGCTCGCTGCGGGCTTCGAGACTGGGCGAATCAGGATATATGCGTTTGCACAGGAGTGGAGACAGCTGTATGAATTCAATAATTGGTGAGTATTTTGGATAAATCGCTCTCACTCTCAAAAGAGACCCGGTCCAGCAGTGGAGGGTTAAAAAAATTATATACAATAATAATAACGAGCTATGCCTTAAGATGTTAACCTCGTACATCCCGATCCCATGGGAATATCGGAATAAAAAGCCTATGTGTTGGCCTATAACCTCCTTTATCATCCAGTGAGTCTTGTCACAATCGGTTCAGCGGTTCATAAGGTTAGCCCAAACAAACAGAAACCCAGATACATAGACGAGAATTTAAAGAGTTTATGTTTTCATAACGTTTCGCAACTAAAAACACTTGAGAAAAGTTATTTTGAGATCACACATCAAACTGAGACAATTCCAGACATCATTCCATTACATTAAATTCCCCGCAGGTAAATTAGAGTTACAATTGACAACAGAGCTGTTTCGTGATATTACTATGTGTTAATAATACTTGTACAGCTATTTTCTTTACACCCGGCAAAGAACTGTGATTTTGGGAATTTGATTAAATTTCATTCGTTTAATAAAATAAAATTTATTCAACAAAAAATTCTTTTACAGTGCCGCACATCACTTGACAGTTAAAAGATTGACTTTCAAACCACAACCGGCCGAGGATGTAGAAAAGAGGGAAGAGACACTGATGTTAGCGAGCTGCGGAAGTGACCATCTTGTTAGGATTCACAGAGTTGTGTTATCATGAAATATATTATAATATAATACATATATCATAATACATATTATATCATAGTTACTTTTTGTTTCTTCTCTTAACGTTCAATCAAACTTGTACTATATGGTGACTATTTGGTAAGAGGAAAGGCACATTTAACATATTCTATTGACAGTATCCATTCACAATCTTATATCATATCCAGATTAAATTATATCATATCTATCTATTACCAGTATCAACCAAAAAATAGTTGTGATGCAATACTGATTTAATAAATCCATTATCCTGAATATTTTTAACTAGCAGTCCCCGCAAACGTTGCTTTGCCATATAAATGATTTTGCCGTGGTCGCAATATTTTTATTGCTGCTCTTGTCCTATTCATCTTAGCATGATGTTATATAGCCTATAACCTTCCTTGATAAATGAGCTATCTAACACTGAGAGAATATTTCAAATCGGACCAATATTTCCTGAGATTAGAGTGTTCAAACAATCAAACAAACTCTTTAGCTTTATAATATTAGTATAGATGATTGGAGGTGTTTAAATGTCTTTAATAAGAATTTTACATTAACATTTGTTGTAATCATAAAATATTTATCATTATTTAACCCCTGCAAACCTTGCCCACTGATAAGCAAACAATAACATAATATTTGTATTTTGTCTCGTTCCCTTTTAGTGCAATAATAATATGAGAAAAAGTGACGGAATCATCAGTACACACTAATATTGGGTAATGCTTTTGTAATTTTTTAGGTAAGAAGCTATTAACTCAATTGCGATTAAAGTTAAAATAATACAAGGAAATGCAGTACTCAAAATATATTTCAGTGGCATTTCATACATTTGTAAATATATATCTTAATATAACCTTTATAAAGTATAATAAAATCAATTCAAAAATATATCTATACATTTGTAGCAATGAATATTTTTTTTAAATTTAAATTCAATATATAATGTACTTTTAAAGCACCCTTTGGGTTTTTATCTTATAGTATAATATTTTATTTACTTAAATTGACAAAAACGCTTTTCGGTAACAAGTTGCCATTTCAAAAAGGTATATTTCATGTTAAAGTGGTTCTCCAAGATTGTAGTAAAAATATCACAATTGTTTACAATTCTACCGTAATATACTACGCATGTGTATAGCAAATAAAATGATTATTTACTGTGATGCTGGGGCGCTCTATATCTATAAACGCTAAATAAGGAATAAGTAATGCTATTTATATGTTGAAAATGCATAATTATATATCATAGTACCTGAGAAAATCTATAAGACAAAGCAATGAGAAATTGACTGGTATTTCATCATATACTTTCAGTACAAAGGATAAGAGGAAAGAAACCCCTAACTTAATTGAAAATATTTTTTAATAAATCTCTTAAAGTTCTTGATAATGCTCTAAAAAGCACTCAACTTAATGCTGTTAAAAATTTCAACTTATTTATAATCTCAATACAACGCAAACAAGTCTTTAACAATTGCAAGTTGCAGGCAAATATACAGAAAATACCCACTGCATAAATATTAAAGAGCAATTTAGAAATATAATTGAATAAAACAATACATATTATCTAAACAGTTCTGTTTTTGTATATGTGAATCCAGTTTTTTGGAAGTTCGAAGATCATATAATAAAAATATCAAATGGGCATACCAGTTTTCAATACACCACATAGGCGTTTCAAATATTAATAGAGCTCGAGACATGGCTGAACTGTCGGAAACACCTTTATCTCAATGGACATGTGCCTAGAAAGCATGGTATTCAATACTATAAATCATCTTTTTATAGCACCTTAGCCAAAGCATATATAAAGATTTTGACTGCATAGAAACAAATTAACTCTGGACGCTGTCATTTGGTGTTTTAGACCTTAGTTTTCAACCATTAACTCTTTCTTCTTTTTGACCATTTTGCTGGGGAACGCACGCACCTGGCTGAAGAATCTCTCCACTCTGTTTTTCTTTTTGTGCGCCCTTTCTTTAGGGATATCTATCGATTTAGACTCCTTGTCATTGGACGACTCGCTCTGGGTGCTCAGGACTGAATCCGCCAAGCTGATGGCGGATCCGGAGTTCGTTTTCGGCACATCGGGCAGCGGCAGGAATTCCTTTTGCGGTGTGAAGCGAGAATGGACCGGGTCTTGTGAGGAGGTACTCACTTCCTTCACCACTGGTGATGTCTCCGGTTTGGATTGTGCGTACCCATTTGCACTTACGGGCATTGATTGAATGGTCACGCCGGAAGATTCGCTGACACTCACTGTGCCGTTGCGCAACCTGTTCATAAATTTATCAATCGCTATAATAAAACAGCATTACCCAAAAAAATTATAGAGATAAAGTTATATTATTATTCTCTTAGTGCTCTTAGCGCTCCTAACCTCACATGATATTCAAAATTCGCATTTTTGGGCTGAATTGTATACCTGTACTAATTGATTTTATTACAATGTTGCTTATTAAAAAAAAATTACATGAAGAAAAACTATTGCGAAAGTTTTGTTCATATTGAATTGGTATTAAAGAAATCATACCTAGGAACGCCATCCTGACCGAGGATATTTCCAAGTTTCAACCAAAACAGGTCGTCCTTCTCAACGCTGTCGTCCTTGCAGTCATGGATGGCCCGGAAACCATGCTGTGGGTACACCAGGTTGTGGTAGTGCGCCAGCAGGGGCGGTAGGTTGCAATACCGATACATGATGGGGATCAAGTTGCGAATATTCGTCTCTGTGGACAATCGGTGTAGATGAATGAGACCATACTTACGCCAACTTACTATAAAAAGATACTGGGCGATCACTTATGGTGATTCTATTACACCTAGACATAAAACAAATAAATATACTCATAACACAAAGATTTGTCTTCATTGGGAGTTGAACCCACAAACATTAGTTTATTAGTCATGGAATCTAAAATTACTATACCAAGAGGCCAGCCAAACAGTTGAATATCACTTATTATTAAATAGCTGAAAGGTCAAACTGATCAAGATTCTATATCCTATGCAACACCTATATCCAGCAGTGAAAGAACGAAGTTTGGATGATGATAAACTCACCGACGCCGTGCGCCTGAGCGAAGTGGGTGATAAACTTGACCGCGTTGCTCTGGAAGAAGTCCGGCGAGTACACGAGGATGATGCGGCGGCAGCGCTGCGAGATGAGCCGCGCCACCGGCTCGAAGCGCGTCGAGAAACCGGGCAGCAGGTCGTCCTCCGTGCACAACTGTGAAGACAAAGAAAAACTATAACCCCATACCATAATAGACAGTAATTACTGGTAAAAAATCCCAAGTGGCAACAAATCCGGCATTTGTTAACAATGATAAAGGATAAAGACAGTGACAAATTGACTCAAATAGAACATAATATGGAAAAATATACATCTATTGTAATGAGGAAAATTTCTTTTTTTAGCAATCCATAAGATTTTTATAAAGGAGTTACAAGAACCTAGCAATATTTAGTAATTTACCTTCAGACCCTTGTCTCTGAGGTACTTGAGCATAAAATCAACAAACTCTCGATCTGGGGGCGCAAAAAGCACATAAGCATGGTACTGTTGTGGGGAATTGTACTGCACATCCTGGAATGTGATGCAATCGTCTTCAGGTGAATCCACCCTCGCTATATGCTGTATGGGCGGGGGACCTGGAACAATAATTGAATTTTTATTCATTCAGTTCCTACCAGACATAAAGAAATACAAAGAGATTGGCAAGATTATCAAACAAATTAGAATGTGCGTAAACAATATGATCTTTCATACAAATATTTTGGAGCAGTTACTTAGAGAACCATGATGTAACACAATGAAAGAAAACAAGAATTAAAGTCACCTATAAGCTTATTATTGTTGGCCAGTTGAAGCATGTCGTCATATACGTCGTATCTATCCAACTGCTGTAGATATAACATAAGCTGGCCGATGGTTGCATTGTTGTTACTGATCTGCCATATTTCTAGTAACTTGCCAACCTTGTCTGTGTACTGGTTTATGCTTACTTCCACCTGCGCAGAAATATTAACTAGCGACGCCAGGCCTCGCCAGTCTCTAGAAAAAATATTCTTATTTCACAATTTGTTTGTCTTCAATTTTGTTTAATATTCCATATCTACACATCACCGTCTTGTTTAAGGTGGCAACTATTTTAATGATCAATCACTGTGATAAGGCTGTCAAATATTGCTTTTTTACAAGCAGGGTAGTGTTTTTATATTGTAGTAATATTTCTGAGTGACAGTACCCGCAGACAATATGCGCTACTAATTTGTCGTATCCAAATACATTTCAAAACAGCAATTGAAAATTATAAATTTTCAGAAGTGTGAGGAAAGTTCATGCGGACAGAGGATTTCATTGCCTGTTTTCTATGCACAGTCATTTGTTTACATTGAAACAAAGACATAAATCATCTCTTATAACAGCTCAGTTTGTGGAATTGTACTGTTTATTGATAGGTCACTGGTATATGTTTATGCATGTTGATTCATTAATATGACTCAATATTGACAATAACTCATTTTGGCAATATTATTATTTTGTTATTTTCAAATGTGTATGCACTGAGTGCAGTCAATCGAGGACTGGTTGTATTGAATAATACATTAAGTGTTAATGTGTAATGTAGTAAACAATAGACAGTTTTTGAGACTACCATACATTCATTATTGATCCCATGATTCAATAAAAGTCGGCATCACATGTAATAGTACTTCATGCACGTATACTAGATATAACAATTCAATCCAGTGTGGTGATCACTTATTACATAGATCTAGACAAAACTTTCATACAAAATTACTTTCTATTCTAAAGAATTTATACAATCATGTACTTGTTACATACTGAAACTGTTACATGTGCCTAATTTTTAAATCTCCTGAGTGTTGATCATAATGTTGATAAAAACATGGTCACGACTGCGTTAAGAGTTTTGCGATGTTTATTATTATTATTATCAGCACGATTTCACCACATGAATTACATTGCCTAGTACAGTTTGATGCGAAATGAGACTAAAGTTAATTATTAATATTTCTTTTACAAATTTTAACTATATCCACACCAGAATCATGCAAATAGCTAAAAATTACAGGAAAATACTACTTTCAAAATGACATTGACAATAATAATTTACTCTCTATAATACTGTTTTATTTTGCGATTTCACTTTCCTAACTTCAATTTACCCGAAAAGTATCATACCTGTATCTGGAAATCCGATCTGGGCAAACATTTTTCAAAATTTTTTTTGTATTCAGAAGTGAAGATAACAAAGTTTTGGCTTCATCAGAGAGTCGTGTCAATGGAACTCGAATTAGGTCTATATCTCCATCCATTTTTCTCGACGTCAGATCATTAATTAATGCTACACTTTCTTCTTTATACCATACACATTCGTACGCACAAATATTAGAACTCTTCAAAATTATCTAATTCTGAATTGAGTACAATGTTTGTGTACTAGACAATCTTTCCTCATTTTTTCATAGTTACAACACTTTTATTAATTACGCTTTTACCTTAGACTACTGTATTCGCACTACTAAGCCAATGTTATACATTTTGCATTATGTCATTTATAAAATTTTAATTTATTTTACAATGAAATCTTAAAATTAATACCTTTAACATTAAAATATTAAACAAGAATGTAATTTATTTGTTAAAATTACGTCTAATACCAATCCACCACTAATTTAGCCTTATTTAGCTGCTATTAGATAATGAAGACGCAAAATTATTACAAATTCTGGCCAATACTAAACAACTGTTTTTATATTAACTTTTGCTTCAGAAGTTCATAGCTACAATAGGAATTGGTAATTTCTACTGAAAATTAATTTTTTTGCAAAAATTTTTGAAAATTTTGCCTCTTAGCACTATTTCAAATTATATTATTTTTTCAAACATTATAACAAAAACTACCAAAACTTTGGATTCCGCAATATTTATAGGATACCTTATTTATAAATATGAATAATTATATATTAAAAAAAACAATTACCTTGTGTCCTATCTCGTACCTAAAACCAAATGTACAGAAAAAAACTATGTATTTCATAATTGTAAAACACACTAATAGTAATTTTATTGCATTCTCACTTAGGTTTATAGACAGGTATGTAATTATGAACAATTTTAGTGTTTCAAACAATTTATTTATACATGATATCAAGTTATCTTGGGTCCTCTCTCTTGTACCATAGCTATATTTCTCCTTAATAATTGGCTGGAATCTACAATGTCAGGATTATTCTCATCCGCAAAGTCATCCAATCTCTTTCTCAATAGATTCTTAAGCTCTAAGACACTGCTGCCATCTAGTGCTGAAATTCCAATCACATCTTGAAAAGTTATCAATTGCCGAGGCCTAATTTCTTCCGGCAGTGATGTTATAATATTGTCTATGTTCTTTAAGGATTCTTTTACTTCTTTAAATATCTCGGCAGCACCTTCTAAGTCCATTTTATTCACTGCTAATATTGCTGGCTTATCTAAAAGTTCACTGTCATACAGCTCAAGTTCCTTGTTGAGGAGCAACACTGTTTCTAAGCATGTCCTTGAAGGGTGCCGAGGGCTTAATTGGAATCCTTTAACGTCAGCTATAAACAACAAAAGTTTTGTCCTTTCAACATGTTTCAAGAATTTGTGCCCCAGTCCTATATTCATATGGGCACCCTCTATTAAGCCAGGTAAGTCTGCGATTGATATTTGTCTCAGATCCTGAAACTGCATTATTCCTTTATTCGGTTTAATAGTTGTAAAAGGAAAGTTTGCAATTCTAGGTTTGGCTTTCGATATGGCCTTTAAAAGTGAACTCTTACCGGCATTGGGAAACCCAACTAGTCCTATATCAGCAATTAACTTTAAATCTAACCTAACGTGATGAATTTGACCGGAATGGCCTAAGAAATTATTCTGAGGGTTGCCACCAGGACCACCCCTCGCTAAGATAACAGTTTGCCCTTCTTTATCTATGGTTCCCATAACTTTTCCATCTTCGTTGTATACAGTTATACCGAGCGGTATCTCTAGCTCCACATCTTTTCCAGGTCTACCCACTATCTTAGTTTTACGGCTGTCTTCCCCGTGACCCGCTGTCACTGTTTTTGCACGGTGTTTCGTCATAATGTTCTTAAGGTTAGCGTTCTCCCTTCCTATACAGTAGACGCACCCTCCCTGTCCTCCGAGCCCTCCATACTTCGGTAGCCCGGTACCACCTGTGCCGCCTTTTACGTGAAGTCGTACAGAATCAATAAATTTACTCCGAAGGTAATTCCTGGGCTGTTTTATTTGTTTCACGGCAAATAAGGACCAACTTAGCAAAACCATTGTGAATGTTTAACAATATTTACATCTTCCTCTCAAACTGCGGATTTTGCTAATTTGGTTACAAATCTGTCATGTTCAGCTAATCGGCTGACTGACAGCTGCAACTCTCCCTAACTCAAATTGCATGACAACGTCAAGATAGTCATGAAACAGAGTTATACAGCATCAAGTGCTTGCAATTGCAACTATTCATCAGAATATTTACTAGAAACAATATCGTAAAAGATTTTGTATGAAAAAACTTTACGTTTTAATGTATTCGTGTTATTTGGGATCTAGTGATTAGTTGCGAATTAATGACCCTAAATCATTTTACGATAAAAAGATATTGCTTCCTAAATAGTCCATAGGTTCCTGAACGTGCTTATACGTCGAACTTGATTATCGATAATGTTTTGCTTTCAAATGTCACTGTCGTATCGACCGATAACAGGTTGAGACAGCCATTATCATACCTGTACCGGCTTTGCATTTTTGATTATTGTTTTTTTTTTGTATCATTGACAAGAAAATGCAATAATGTTGTTATTATTTATTATATTTCTACAAGTCATTCCTTTAGTTTTGTGTAGTGAGGGGGATAGATCTCCGTATTACCAGAATTGCGTTAAAGGCTGCCTTACTGCTAACTGTACTAAAGGTAATGTTTTTAAATTAACACTGATTTATAATTTTTTCCCTACGTGCCATTTTTAATATATATCAGTATTTGGAATATTTGATCGCACTTTAATTTTCATATATAGATTACTTATAAATTAACAAAAAAATTACAATATTATATTTAATTCAATACTAAAGTGTATTCAATGAATACTTAAAAGCAATTGACATGAAACATATGATTGTACATTCCGAACGCAATGTAAATCGATTTTTCAGTGCTTGTTATTATTATTATTTTTATTTTCCTTACCTACAATCACCTGATGGTGTTCTCTTATTAAAATTTGAAAAAAACGAAAGGTAACGATACAAGTATCACAAATATTAATAGTTGTATAATCAGCAATTCGTGATATTTTGAGCATTTACCTCAGTCCAGATGAAGTATTCAATACAGTCACATGACATGATAATTTTCATTTATTTTAGTATCTATGAATTAAATTATCATAATCATACATTCTGTGTCTGACCATTTCTCATCTATCAATCACAAACCAGGCTGAGTTTTGTTCCTACCTCTATGGTAATAATAGAAAACAAACCATACCTATGCATTACAGCGGGAATATCATTTCTGCCGAAGGCAGCAAAGCTTCAGGACAAATGGAGTCGCATGATGATGTGGACCTGCTACGACGAGTGCAGCTACCACTGCATGTGGAAGACTGTGGAAGGCTTCCACGAACGTGGTATTGATACTCCTAAGTTTCATGGCAAAGTAAGTGGAATTTTTCATTCATAGCCGCCTGTCTCCTGTATAAGACCATCGAGGTAGTTAAAATATTAATGCATACTTCATTGTTTACTAATAATCAATGCATATGAGATATAGGTAGACTTTTTAAAATGAGAAACTAATATTGTAACTAAGGAATACTTTATTTTCGTTTCACAGTGGCCCTTCAGAAGGATCCTCGGTCTGCAGGAGCCAGCATCGGTGTTTGCCTCTCTGCTGAACCTGCTCACCACCCTCTTCATGCACACACTCATCATCAAACGGTTCCCCATATCGAACACACCTTTGGTCCTCTTCTGGCACGTTTTTATTGCGGTAATTACTATTTACTCATAACTTGAATGCTGTTTGGTCTGTATATGTATAAATTCAAATTCAAATTCTGTTACTCATTATAAGGCATATACATA
>DWQT01000499.1:0-22180 GCA_018244895.1 Myscelus amystis hages | reverse complement strand
CAAAAGCCCGGGTGAAGCTGTAGAGGCCACTAAGGTCAACAGCAAAACGTCAATTAGGAAAAAAAAAAAAAAAAACACTTGAAGTTTGTCTTCAAATTTCACGAGAGAAATGGAACGACGTTTTGTCTCCGACTACGGTCAACCCACCCTTCTAACTCTAACATTCCTAGTCACATAGGTTCGTGACCCCTTAATAGCAATTACATTGTTTTGATGGTTTAGCTACAAACTTGTGGTCGTAACCGCTTAAGTATCTACCGATATTCAGCTGTAGTGGGCACATTGATAAATTAAACCACTATTTATAATATTATTCAAATTGTCATCAATGTCTTTAATGTCTTTAAAGAATTTTGAATTTCATTTTTTTCTTAGATCCCATAACTATTTGCTGTCCTCTCACAATATTTTGTGTTTGAATTTGAAAATGAATCACTTCGTACATACACAACACTGCCATCTTTGCTGAGCACGGTGAAACACGTAAATGAGTGGCTGATGAAATTCGCGGAAGTCCTACTTTCTGTTATTTGCGTTAGATGGCGTTACATGTTTCTCTACATTTTTAACAAGTATGCTTCTGTGTATATACATACATAAATACACATAATATACTTCATTATATTTTTGAGGTAGGTGAAATATATGGATAATTTTATAATGCATTATTTGTTGTAGTACATTATATACTGGTAAGTATATAAACAATACGTTTATGTTTGAATCCAGGTGAAAATTATCTATTAATCTGAAATTCAAGTTCCAGGAGAAAAAATGCAACCAATGTTACCTAATATTCCTGAAATCATGAGTATTATTAGCTAATATGCGAAAAAGTGAATATTGTTTTTTTCAAATACAAAGACGTTTATGTGGAAAGATATATTATCTAAATTTAAAGATTGTGCACAATTATTAAATCAATTAATGTTTTGACTTTTATGGCTTACAAATTAAACAGATGTTATTAAAATTACAATAATTATTCTTTAATAATGAACAATTTCCTACATACTAAAATAAATAACAAAAAATCATAGATATCATAAGTTCTAGTGATAGGTAATTTAATTACTTGTACCTTTCTTTAGCAATATAATTTAAGAAACCAATCTAAAATGTCGATTAAACAATAGAGAAGATGGTGAATGTTATCATTTAAGTACAATAAGCTGTTCCTTTGATTAAGTACAACCAGTTCCATAAAAGTATCTCCAGAGATTACTAGTCGCATCTGAAACGGTAACGTCTTAGCCACGTAAGAGCAATTTCCGAAACACAATGAGATAGTAAGAAACCATTTCCTTAATGAATACTTTGCAACATGCAGATTTCAGAAAATATCAAAATAATGGGCAGTAGAAAAACAATACGTTAGTCCAAGAAAATATCGTTAAGTAAGAACCTACACAGGTGTTGTTTTAATTTTTTTACTATATCCAAACTTGTGGATTGATCATTTCAATAGTTGCTCGTGATTTGTTTATATCCTATGTACATATAAAGAAGGATGGGTAGGTACAAAGCAGAAAGTGTTAAGAAGCCGGTTCACCGCAACGACATCAGCTTCCAATCTCAGATATGTCTCTTGTTCTGTCTGCGGTCCCACATCACATTGTTACCCTACCGTAGAGGACACGGTTGAAACGTTTCGAGTCAATGTGTCTGCATATCGAGCGATCAGCACCAAATATGGATGAAAAATTTAAATATGTACCTAAAATATTAAATCTTCGCACTTCAGTAGTTGTTTCCTTTTCAGACTCCCACTTCAGTTTTCAGGAGCAGCATACGCCTCTGTGACCAACTTCTGAAGTAATGGACAGGCACTAACTATTAGAAGTAACTGCACTAAAATTAGCATAATATACTAATTGGAGTACAGTATAGCATTAGTCTAGCAGTCCTGCTACCAATTACTACTAAGTAATAGCCTTGTTCCTTCGAAGCGCTCGAACTCTGCCGCGGGTGCTGGTTGCAAACGATCTTAAAATTAAGAGACAGTAGTCGTGGTCGCCATTTGGTTGAGTGACCGCTAGTCGTAAATTTTCACGAGAGTTACCGCATTTTGGAAAGCACTCTAGACTATCGGTCCAGGTTGTAAGGGTAACGTAAAATCGATAAACCTCTTCAGAGACCTTAAAGGCGATTTAGACACAGGGGTTTGCCGCTGAGACATATCGCCACCAATACGCAGTATTTTTGGAATGTTTCTCAAATTACATGTTTACTCATAAGGCACAGATTTTGTTGAAATTTTTTATGTTCACTATATAGTGTGTATATATAATATCATAGGAGTCAGGCTATAAGATACTCTTCAAAGAAAAACCATGGGTATCAATTGGAAAATTACCGAAATTGGTTTAAATACGATTTACATCAAACAATAAAAAGGTATAGGTAACCATACAAAGCTGAAATATTATTTTCATATAATAATAAATAGCTAATAACTATGACGATGATGCTGTAAAATTCACATAAGAAATAAGAATATTTGTGGAGTACTTCTCGGGTCAGCGATACTAAATTACGAAAGAAATTTCATAAAAATTATGAAACTTTCAAAAACAACATAACTTGATTTTTTACTTAGGCGCCTACGTTCAGCGAAGAGAGCGGGTAATGACTACTAATCCTATAAAAGCCGCCTAAAGTGCGACCACAAGTAAAATAAAGTAAAATGTGAGTACATTCCAAGGACTAGATAGCTGCTGTCATGCGTATATATTGTTATGTATTTTCTCGGAACCCGCAATCTCCCAGTTAATTGTGTCATCATGGGGATCAATTGAACTTGGTCTCGTATTCGTATCTCCCATTCCTGTATTAATAGCTAATTTGAGGTTCGTTTGTCTTCCGTAATCAGTATATAATACCTCCTTACTCATCATGTTTAGAGGTCATCACTCATATACGATTAACGTCTTACCTAAAACAACAGTCTGAGGCAACATTATTATTTATCGATTAAACCCATTTTTCAATTGTGCTTCAAATTTATACAACTATTTTTAAAATTAGATAAAAAAAACCATGATCAAAATACGCGTTGAAAATATAATACAAAAGTAGAATTTATTTTCGATATTTCTGAAAACAGTATGTACTTTACCCACTGGTTATTTCCATTTTTTTCGATTGAATAACAAAATAATTATAACAATATAATTAGGAACTTTTCCTCCTACCGTTGAGTCCATCCTGACAACACGAATATTAACGGTTTATTATTATTATAAATATGGTAAATCTTTGTACATTTTTGAAGGTTTGCCCTGTCCCTCCCCTCGTTTTAACAAAGCGTAAGCTACAGGCCCGTGCCCGAAATACAATAACGTAAGGACGGTTAATGAATGGCAGAAACAAGTCCAAGGGCGATCAATTGAGTCGCGTAAGTACACTTAGCGCTGGTAAAACTAGTCTGTGCCCTAACATAACAACAATGCACTTAGACACAAGTCAAATAGAGGTCAATTATAATCATTAAAAACTTCATTGTTTTGTATAAAAACGTAACATTTTTACCTAATAATTTATCTACATACCAAAACGTTGTAAATTGTTTTATCTTTGGATTTAACGAAAACCTAATTGATCGTGTACTTGTAATTTAAAGGTATTTGAAAAAGAAACAATATGTGTTATTTAAAATGAGAAATACTAGACACTAGACACTAGATCTTTAAAACAACAATGCGTACCAAAGATGATGTGAAGATAATTGATATTCGAATCAATGATATAATCGTTGGATAATTTTAATTCGACCGCGCATTCGACGTACGGCACAACCGAAGCACGTGTGACCCGACGCTATACAGTGAGTCCACACTCCCCACTCGGAACAAAACAGGTCAAAAATAGTGATAACTGGCCGTGGTTGTAGAATCCGGCGAGATATTTATGAACTGGATCACTACAAATATGTACACGATAAAGAATCATATCACAATGTACAGGGAAACTAAATTACATTAGATATGAGTTCCGGGTAAAGATTCATTCGTGACCTGATGTATAAACCCATACTTACATATATTCAATAAAAAAACACAATACCGTCTATTCAGAGCTGCAAAATTAGGTCGGCTTTATTGCAACCGCTAGTAAAAATGAATAGGAGATCATAACACTTATTACTAACAAGTAACTTCGTTGAGAAACTTTCAGATCAATTATCATCAGCAATAAATATATTTATAGGTTTATCCGGTGTAGTAGCTTCGATTTATGTATTATGACGACATCTTAATTAAATTTTTCTGTATTTACATAAGTAACAATACAACCTATTTTTTATATAATATAGGTAGCATCTGATAAATATGAAAGCGCTACTGTTGTGGATATTTCTTATTTACACAACACAACTATTACGCAAAGTCGTCATTCAGCGTTTATACCATTACCATCTGGTAGATCCAATCAGCCTTTGTCAACACTAATGAAACTAAGCCCTCGAATTCTGAAGACCACAGCCGCGGATTGTTAAGACTGATCAAATAAACAAGTTACCTACGTCATGACGCACTCTTTGAAAGTTCTGTAAATTTGATTACGCATATAACTTTTCCCCATGTCTTGCTTGTAATCGAAATAAAATGGTATCGTGCTATTCACTTTTAATACGGAACAACACCATGGAAATCGATTGAAGATTCGAAACTTAGCTTCTTTGTTTCGCAATGAGGACAGACTTCTAAAGAGAGAGTTCGAACAGTAGGTATGTAGGTGTATTTCCCACCCTGAAGTCTTTACTAACAGACGATTTGAATTGTCTTCATGTTGCTAAATAGTGATATAAGCACAATTTCAATAGACTTTCCTAAGATATACTTTTTGTAAGAAAAAACACATAATGCACTTTGCTATTTTATTTATTATTGCTTGCATATATCACATAATTACACGTAATAGTAACATGCCATGTCCTGTCAGGGTGTGGCAATCTGGCAATATGACGACTATGATACACTTACACTTTATACTCTACTAGCTATTGCCCGCGGCTTCACGCGCGTTTAATTCGGAGTAAAACAAGTCCCCTTCCCCTATACCGTGAAATTTCCTGCTATCCTTGGAATATCTAAATTCATATAAGTTACTACATTTAAACTTATTGCCATTATGAAATCTGAGCCTTCCTCGATAAATGAGCTACCTAACACTGAAAGTATTTTTCAAATCGGACCAATATTTCCTGAGATAACCGCGTTCAAACAATCGAACAAAGTCATCAGCTTTATATATTAGAATAGAGTATAGATTGACTTTATATTGAGAACAGTTAGGAAAGATTAATTCTAAAAAATGTTTTAATGAAAGGACGGTGCTATTCATAATAATTCATATTAAATTTATTAGATAGCTTCTTACACTCAGTGGGTGGCTCTCCTGTTGTGTAATTAACGCGTTTTTCATACAGTGTCAGCATATATCAAAAGCTTACGGTGCACTTTGAGCTAAGGCAGCCTTAGTTGACCCCAATAAATTAAAACTTAAGAAAAAGGTGGTACGGCTTTCATTCAACTTTCTATCGGATTCTATTTAACATGCCTTCAATGTTTATATGGTATAATCGAAGTACATTGTAATATTATATACATAAATCTAATACAATAGGCTTAAATGGGATTATCATCGTTTTAATAATGGAATGGCAACGTGACAGTGTTTAACATATAAAGATTTAATTATATATATAAGCTTATGGTATATAAGCTTATGATTGGCGGTTTAAAGTTTACACTCTGCCCAAATTGTGGCTTAGTTTAAGTAAACAGATACATTTATCCAAAGGTTGACCAACCACCCTTGGAGATTTAGTGGGAATATTATCGAAAACCAATTTTGTGTATCACACAATGGATTATGTAATCACAAATCACTTGTTAATGTACTACGAGCAATCTTAGTTTTGTACCTACTTGTTACATATTCAATTGTTATGTTATCGAAGCTAAATGAAAAAATTAAAACCGATAATTCAGTATTTTTAAATTTATAATAATGTTTTTTTCCATAATGTTAACTGCATGAATGTTGATTTTGTGTAATAATTATATTTGAACCGTGAAGTAGGTCATGCAGAAAGTAATAACCCACTATTTAAACAATTTCTTAATTATCTATACATCGTTCAATCACGTATACCTACTCTTTATTCCCCGAGTAACAGATATAAGATTACAAGTTTTGGACGCAATAAATGACTGAGGAAGTTTGTAACTTGTATATCTGAAAGTATTCTGTTGTGTTATTGTCTCCGAGATTTTAATCAAGACTGTATTTTGCAGTGGCTACATGATTTCAACCAAAAAAATAAACTAAGTAGACTCGCTCAGTGGAAAAACATTTCATTATATCCAAGCACGGGATAGTGGATTGAGTAGATGGGTGCTCACAGTAGCTAATGATGCTATTGAAGCCAATTACATTTCAAATCAGTTCCTCTTTTTATAACCAAAATAGGTACATATTTACTATAATGAAAACAAGACAATAAATTTCAAATTATTTTGAAATGAATATCTTAATAATAGAAATTTAGTACAGAGACAACTGAGAGGTACCTATATATACATATAGCTTACTTACTTTTTTGGAAATTGCTAAAATTAATAGGGATCTTTTGTTTTTTATGATTGATTTAACACACACAAAGCCGCAGGTAAAAACTAGTATATATATATAAATAAGTTCTTTTAACGTATTTATTTCTCAAAATTATGGCTTCCGAAAGTATACGTTTACACATTTAATATTAAAAACCCTCATATTATATCACGTAGCCTATCGCGGCAGGTTATCTTTACCACCTGTACCCATAAAAATTGGTAAACAAAATTACAGAAGGTAATCGATCACGAAGCGACGCCTCATTAATACAGACAGCTGACGAAGCTGCTTTTTGGACATGCCGTTACTTTAATACAGTACATTCCGAACGCTGGGTTAGTAGTAATTATTGTGTCGTAAACGACACCAACTTAATCAGAATGTTAACAAAGATCTTACCCTTTTAATGTAATCAAATTATATAAATATTTGTTATGGAATAATTGCACAACGAATCCATATATGTAAATTAAAATTTTGCGTAAGAACTGTTATCATCATCTTTTGATGAAAATAAATAGATAATAGTTAATATAATAGTGCAGTTTTAATAGTGAAAAGTAAAACTATTATATTATTACATCATCAATGATAGATGAAATGGCAGCTATGTACCCGTAAAGTTCATCTACTGTCGGTGACTGTTGTATGATTATGACTATACTTCTATTCTAGACTTGATTATGCTATAACTTAGTACAGTGATAGTACAAAAATACATATTCTAGCACTCAAGTTATCATCGGCGAGTTTCTGTTTTGTAGCGTTACATTAATTTTCTTGGCCTTAAAAAAATTGTAGCGTCATAGTTGTGATTCTAAAAGTCAAATATGCCTTGCTTCGTAAAATAAAAACTCAACGTACTAATACAATAGAAACCAATTGCTCTCATAATATTGTACATACCACAACAATCCGGGTTAAGAAGCACGCTTTTATAGCGGATTTTATTTCTCGATCTGAATTCTGGTCTTAAATCTGTTTAGAAAATAAAGATTTGTTTTTTATGCAAGCAGTTTTGCTTTTGATATATATTAAATAAGCAGAAAGTGGTGAAAATAGTTTCTCGGAATTGTAACCGATAGAAATCTTTAGACTCTACCCAGCCCCAATGATAATAGCCGTAACATTATATTTGTAGGTATGTATTATATATACAATACCTAATGGAAATGCTATTTGAGCTTTTTTTTAAACACGTTAAAAGCTAAATTGTGCATAGGTACACAATTGAATATGTGTAAATAACTATCTCTTTAAATATTCGCCTTCCTATATACGATAATGATATTACATTTTTATTTAAAAAGAAGATGTGCAGAAAGTATAAACTTAAGTGTTGATAGGTACTCCTTTTTACTAGCGTTAAGGAACTTCCGTTGGTTCCTAAATGGTAATAAAATAGATTTTAACTACCCATGCCACTTTTACGATGCTATCTATATATTTCTGCGCTATATATTTTATTCTATAACGTTCGTTACAGGTACATCATATTAATACAATCTAGTAGCAATTTTTGGTGGGCCCGTTAAATTTTGTCAATAAAATAAGGACACCAATTGTTTTTTCTCAAAATTAGTTCGAATTTACTCGTTTGCAAATTGTTCATTGTTACCTTGGCGTCGTAGGGGAGACCCTACGATACGATGTTGAGTTCTAAGTTTCAACTAAATTCTTTTTAAAAATTGTTTTGATTTCAATAATGGAGTCTTCTTTTTAGTAAATTCTACCAAGACGAAAAACTAAGACACCTCGAATACCGAAATCTTAAACTCCTAAAAAGTAAACAATTCATTAGGGTTTAATAAATTAATATTATCCTTTACAAAAATGACACTGGCGACCCTTTACGCCATATGGCATGAAAAGTTTATATAAATTCAAAGTGTCGCTGACAAGGTCTGTTCTATTGACTCGAAGCTAATTTCCTTCACTGACACAATACAATACCGATGCCAAACGGTATGTTGTCTTTTGTGTGATTCTCATTCTACTGGTTCTATTAAGAGCACATATTGTTCTATATTCCAGGCGGGAAATTTTCACGTCACTAACCCACTTACTACTAACACGTAACTTGATTGGCTCACGTCAAATGTCTAGTAGTATCCACATTTTATTAAGCTTCGCTCTACCCGTCTTTAAGATTAAAAAATAAACATCTTTTATAGGTTACCCAGAGATTTAGGACGTGGGCACGAAAGACCTCTCTGAAACTGCTAATTACCCAAATATCAAAGATGTACGTAACATAATTCATCTGCTATTAGAAATACCAGTTGACAACACCGACCACTCGGTGGAAGACAGTCCGACACTACGCATTTTCCCTTCTTAATTCCACTTTTCACTGTTTGTTGGATAATTTGTTTCTTCATCTGGTTCTATTACTATATTGTTCCTTTGAAGATTTTTATGAATACAATAAAATTAAACAAAAACTATAATCTCATCTTATATCTCATCTCATCTCTCATCTCATCTCACATTATATGTTTATTCTAAATGCTCTGTGGTCGACTATTATTCTAGGTGAATCTCCTGGCGTCACTCAACTACTCGTCTAGCGTCACCTTATTTCCTGCATTTACATACGACAATGAATCTAATCTAATGTAATCTAATGTGTACATTGTATTTTGTATACAACAGTGTATTTTGTATTTCTTTTAAAGCTCTGAAAGTCCATTTAGATACTAATCTCAGTCGTTTGAATATATATTTATTGTAGCAGTAGACCAAATTATTGATAGGGGCGATGGTTACAAAGAAATGATACATAAGTATATAATGAAACATACGTTATTACCTCTAGTTGTTGCAGTTATTATGAATCTTGTGTCTATCGATATAGAATTAAAATTCATTTAATCTTTCAATAAAAAAACAATTCACACTTTTAGTTGCTGTTATTGTACTTTTCATACACGCATAGGTTTTGTATGTTCGCGCGGCAGAATGTAGTCAGAAAAGATTGCTTTTATTCGGTGAAACACAAATGTCTGATTTAGTTATATTTAAACAATTAATCTATTGTACTGGCACTTCATTTGTTTTATATTATGTAAAATGTTGTTGATTCTTTTACTGAGACTGTATAGAATAAAAAAATTATTGTTTTGTGTTGTGCATACTTATTACCTACTTGATGAGATTCATTATGACTTAAAATGTTGTCGTCATGCTCGGGTAATTACGGACGGGTATTTACGGACATCATGAATTTTAAGCAATTAATTATCCCAGCTATATTTGTGATGCACTCTCAACGAAGTAATAAGCAGCAAATTTGCGTAGTTGCGTCACCCTCTACCAATATTGACGCGACGCAGATCGTTGATAGAAGGTTATATTTTTTTGTAGTTTCTGACATGATATATGTAAACAATAACATCTAACTGAAATACGCTAAATGTTTCTTGTATATTTCAGGTATTCACAAAGAAAATCTTTTATATTTACATAAAAAATATAAGGTTTTGATAGTAAGAAAGTCGTGCATTGTAATTCACAACCAGGTTCATATACAAGTATTACAGAGAAACTACATATATGGCCTAGCGAATACGATAAATCATAGTACTGTCGAGTTTATTTTGTAAGAATATACGAGTATATCATTTCAGGACCGTTATACTCGTACATACACATACGGCGACCAATTCGCCTTTGTCGTAGAAAATATAATATGTATAAAAATAAGTTTATACCTAAGCTTTCTTTCCCATCTCGTATTCCAATTTAATACACTCGGTGTACCGTTATGTGATAGTATTAAACGAGTAATTCAAGTATATCCGTTTCCAATTACAGGTTTGGGGTTTTGTTCGTATATGCTTCGGTCGAGTCCAGATTGTGATTGTTAGATAATGATCGCTAAATGTAGTCGGTGTGGTTAATTTTCTTATATAAAAAGAACTTCTCCAATTTAGTGCTTGGTCATTTTTTTACAAAAAGTAACCACTGAACTGAATCTTCGAAATAAATATCCATAATTAAATAGGTGTAACAAATCAATGATTTAAAATAGATTGAGAAAAAATATAATATTATTATTGTACTCTTTCGATTGTAGCTACGAGTTCGTTAGATATAGCGTTGGCTGTAGAATACTGTATGCGTTTTCGTTCCGCCTGAAATCAATTTTGTGCAGTGACAGTTCATTTTACGATGAAAAATAAGAGTAAAAATAGCCTATAGAATTGTTTAAATAAAACTTTTATACAAAAATGTTATCCACCCATTTTAAATCCCAATTTTGTCCATGTTATTCATTCCTCATTCACTACCTAAGCTAATGTTACTACTAAATACTTGTAATAACATATGTTATCTTCAAAAGCACAAATGTAATATTACATTAATAGAAACATTAGCAAAATTACCATTATTAAAGTAAAATTACTGTAAGAGAAATATGTGGAAATTGACTTTACAGTGCAGAACCCTAAACTACATTTTATGCATTCATCACTTATTTGCATTTAAAGTTAAATGATAATGAGGTTATGTACCTACGATGAGCGGCTTCAGCACAAAAATTAAAACTACATAGTAAGCGCATAGCGCTGACTTGCAAATATGGCGTGTAGCACTCAGCAGTTCACCGGCAAGAGCGTCGTGATATCTTAACCTATTTTCTCCTTGAAGTACCTCCTCTTGCAGGAACGTTCCAGTGCACTCCTTTAAGGGCATAACAAAAAATGATCTTAAAACTAGTTACAGTAGACCCTTTTATGTATCACTTTTAAGCAAGACATTATTTCCACAGTTAGGGAGAGGGCTTAAGAATCGTTACAGATTAAATAGATCTTGTAACAAAAAATCAATAATTACCTACTACATGGAAAATAATTATAATAAGATAAAGTCTTTATCGACATTTAATACATGAGTGACTTTGGTTCTTCGGGACCTTTCATTTACAAAAACGAAATATCTTGCTCGGTGTGTAGGATTAGGTTCCCGGTTATACCCATAAAATCATCGAGGACACTGACAGTAATAATCGTATCTCTACGGGCCAGTTGGAGGTTAATTACAGATGTCAATGAGCATCAGCGGCCACTTGTGACTGCTTCATCGATTACTACCGCCTTCATAAACCTTGTCCATGAGTAGATAATTATTGACTGAAAATGCTTTTGTTACGATTTCAACAATGACGTATTTACACTAAGTTCTTTCAAATATCATGATGTTACAGCTTAAACAATGAAAAGGCAAAGCATGGCAAAGCACATGGATCTAGACACCGCATGGTACGACAAACAGTACTCGTACATTTGTTAATATTACTGTATTCTGAACATTAGGGCGCGAAAAGACTGTAATATAGCAATGAATCAATCAACATCGAATCGTATTAAAATACATCCACATTTCTATTTAGGCTTCTGACTAATTTTTATATTCATCTACGTGATTTGAAAGAACACTTGAATGATCATAGAGTTTAAAACAGTTAAAAAGACTTGTTTGTAATAAAGGCCTTCTTTTAAAATATTAATTCATTTCTTAAACAACGACGTAAAGGTAGCATGTCTAATGTCACTGACAATGACTGTCAATGTCACTGCCAAACCACTGAGTTTCCTAGACACGACCGTATTAGAAATTGGAGAAGTCTAAAGCTAAGTCTAAAGCTTAACGGACGTCGAATGAGCTATATTTTAGGGGCCATGTGAGGTTTGAACAAGGAAATGAGCCGCGATACCTACTCGTAGTAAGACAGCCGTAACAAAATGAAAATCACAAAAGGCTGTAGTTACACTTCGTTTTACATATTCGTAATACGGACTTGGGTAATGTTTACCTGCGGTAGGATTGCGGCGCGACGGGCCAGCTGCGGCGCGAGCGCAGCACGAGCGCGATGCGCGGCATGGAGCCCTGCGCGGCGCCCATCTGCGGGGCCGAGGTCCGCTTGCGGCTCCAGCCGCGCCGCCCGCTGTTCGCGCCCCACAAGTGCGCCGTGCCGTGATCTAAACACAAATGCATGTATTCAATTAACATTTTTCATACAAAAATCGACATTAAGAGGGTCACGCAAAAGATAATATCCTCGTATCGTAAAAGATCAGTTACAAAATGGCTTCCACATTCGACTATCGAATAGCGGACGCCAGTGGCAAATTTTATTAAAGTTCGCGTGACAGGAACACGTTAAGGAACAGTCGATGTCAGTGTCTGCGGTAAAAACTCGGTCATTTAATCGTGACAAATACCTCTATATAAATTAACAACCTTTAAATATATATATATAAGATAATAAACTTTAAATAAATTTGCAAGAGTGTAACAATAAAAAAGTCGGTAATATGTATGTTATTGTTTGTGTAAAACTGACATATTACCTTTACATAGTACCTACCTTACATAGTACCTTACCTTTACATAGTACTTTACCTTTACATAGTATGAAACAAAGTCGCTTTTTCTTCCTGTCCCTATGTATGCGTAGATCTTTCTAACTACGCAACGGATTTTGATGCGGTTTTTTAATAGATAGAGTGATTCAAGTGAAAGGTTTGCGTGTATAACTAGCTTTTGTCCGCGGCTTCGCGCGCGTTTCAATTCAAAATTTCTTATTGGCAATAAGTAAAAATGTAGTACGTATATGAATTTAGATGTTCTAAAGATAGCAGGAAATTTTCGCGGTATAAGGAAAGGTGAAATGTTTTACTCCGATTGAAACGCGCGCGAAGCTGCGGGCAGAAGCTAGTATTTTTATATAATGGTACTTCCTTTTACATCAACGATGGTGTTTCCTTATGCATGTCATACATCGTAACATCATAGACATCGACCGTTTAAGGTTAGTCTATTGCATACATCTCTCCGTTACGAAAAAGTAAAAACATGTTTTAACATTAATTGTACCTGCTTTTTCAGTGAATTATAAATTAAACTCCAAAAAGCAATCGAAAACATATCTAACATACCTAAGTAGGTAAACATAACTGGAAATATTCTCAGACCAACAATGTACGAGTAGATAGATATATTGCATAGTGATTAGAATTTCTCTTCGGACCCGGTAGGCCAAAGCTTTACGTTTAGCTTAAACTTTCCCTATAATCATGGAAATGTGAACTTATTTATCGTATTTAGCCGGATTTATTCGCGTAATTCATTACACTTATTTCCGGTGTTAAAAAAACATTACCAATACATTTAAGAGTGTGTATATTTAATAGGATAACGACCGTAACATGTATTTAATACAACGACAAAAAATCGTGGATATGCAATTCAATCACATGTCAGTTCACGGCAGGCTTGGTAAGATTACATTTATAATATGATTCCGTAACCGAATGGAGTTAACGCAGGAAATTGTACAATTTGCTGGTGATTGTGCGTACTCTAAGTCACTACGGTAACCCAGTTAAAAGAATTTGCATATAAAAAGGCGATGAAAAGCTCGGCAATGGAATCAATGAGTCATGAATGAATAAGTGGATAACATTATGGTCGCATTACCATACTTTATAGAATATGTATTTATTGTAAAACGTATTTTTACTCGTTGTCGTAGCGATCAATTTCCATGTGTGTGTTAATTATTTCTGTATGTAGTACTCATACCATCACTGGAAGAACAATGATCACACAAATATAATAGTCGCCAGTAGCTTTTTGGAAGCCTTTATTATGTTTATAGAAGTAACAAAGGACACTTCAGACCATTTGATATTATTACATTAACTCACCACAGCCATGAGCGGTTTACACTGTACCTACATCCAGTAGAGTCTAATTCATCTGAACGTTAATCACAAACAATGAGTTTAAAGATAAAATTATTCAATTTTACTTAACATTAGTATTAGAAGTTAAAATCAGTTTTAAGAATGCACACATATTTTTGCCAATATATCTATGGTTTATGAAGTACTTATCCTGTGATCAACAATACACACATAATATGTATAATATGTATATCCAACTAGGGCTGGAGAGATTACGGAGTTTTGATTATTTAAATGGATTGAGAATGATCAGTTACATAGGTAGGCTGTAGTGTTGAGAAGCGTGACGTAGTATCTCATTACTCATTACCATATTTACGAGTACACATGACTATTTGACATAACACAATTAGACATCGACCTAGCTAAATCAAATTAACAATTACAAAAACAATATCAGACAATACTAAAGAAATAACTGAATGTACTAAAGTTGTCCTTTTCTTCTGTAGAAAGAAGAATACTAAGCGACTATGTATTACAACGTAACTCGAAATAATCCATTTGGCTTCGGTCACATGCTCGGTACTCCACACATAAATCATATCAAATTTTGTCCCTATTCCTAGAGAACAACAAAATATGAACATTACGTATCATGTGGTGTTTGTTAGATTAGCAAATCTAGTAAACACACATATCAGAATACGTTTGATTAATGCGAGATATTAAATAGTAGATGAGTCAAAAGTTTACTATTAATTATTACAAATATAATATTTAAATTTGCATAGGCACATAGGTTTACGACTATTAACCAAAGACGTAAGATTTCTACCGACCAGGGTCCTTGCAAATTTCTTTCCCGTCTTCTATTTTCATCAAAGTCATGTCAAATACAGGCATGTAGGTTTGTTCATGTATTTACTTAATATTGAAACTTATGTTACACTAGTTATGTATCCTCGAGACTTTATTATTTATTCTGACCGTCTTGAAACTATGACATATCGTATGTACAGGTGCTTTTTTACTTAGCGTCTATACACGTGATACGATTGATTTCTAACATAGAACCCGCCCTGCATTGTACGGGTGCGATTGAGTTTTTAAAAAACTGCTTGAATTATATTGGGTAAACTTTTAGTACTTAATTTTGTGTTCTACAAAGCCGTAGTACCTATATTATTTTGTTCCATCACCAATCGTTTTAACAACGCATGTGATGTAAAGAATTTATGGTTCTTTTGCGTTACATTACTCGTATTAGAGTTTTAGTAGGAATCCCTATTGTGGTAAAGTAGCACTCGCAATTTGAAACTGAAAAGGGCCTATTGCTTTATTTTGTACCTACGCTTAGCAAAACTGACGGGTCAAAAATAGTCATAGAAAGAACTTAGTGTTAGGCGCATAAAATGAACAACAAATGCCTACGCATAAATATTATAATTTTCTGAACATAATGTTCTAAAACTTTTAAATTGACCGATAAATACGAATTGGATATATTGTAGGTACGTCTTTTTCGTTCCAGTGTTACTAAAGATAATATTAGTGCAATATATATGTATACACCGTAAGCGGATCAATGTGAAAAGCGAGTGCGAATATTTGGAGTTGTATTTCAAAAATGATAAAAGTTGCTGTGGTTTTCGAGGGAAATGAGAAAGGTCGCATCGTCGAGAATCTTTTACTTCGCGAACTTTCGAAGATATTAAATTGGAGTTACGTAAAAAAAGGAAAAAAATCAACTATAATTTGCTCGGTACACACCACGATGGCCAATAAGCTCAATGAGAGAGACACCGCGACGTGTGCTAGTAGTTAAAAAAAAGTTTTGAAGTAATATATATTAACTTGGAATTAATCGGTGTTTGAGTACTTACGCAAGAGATGCGCGGGGTGCGGGCCCTGCTCGGAGCAGGCGCGGCGGCCGCGCGCGCTCATAAGCACGTCCCGCCGCGCGCGCTCGGGGGTGTCTCCGCTGCTACTCTCACTCACACTGCCGCTGCCGTCGTCGTGTCCTTCCTCTAAAACGCACGTGGACATACCTCAACCTTTTTTTCTAGCACTTCACAAATCACGAAACGGTTTATATCCGCCAAAGTATACCAAAGACATCCAAAACGACCACTTCTATAAACTGATTATGTACCATACACTGTTTTGAATAGCTATTATGAATGAATACGTTGCACGTATATAATGATGAAATAAAGTCTGATGTTCCCAGTTACTTGGAGAATTTTCAGCCAATGCTCAAAGTTACCTGAAACAAAAGAAAGCACTGTTTTAAAGTATAACTTATATATGTACGTATGCCGGGTGCAAACTAGAAAAATAAATATTAAAATAACATAACCGCAAACAAAGTGAAAATGGATTGTGTGCTTGTGGTCTTTATTTCGGTTTAGAATAGGTAATAAATGGTATCTTAAATTAAACTATTTTAACGTTTTAGTGACATATCTTAAATTATTATAAAAAAGATCATTAGCAAAAAAATAAGATACATAGTTTATATTAAACTTGTTATATTTGCAGTGTCACTTATAATAATTAACGGCGTAATATTCTTGGTTTCAATCTTTAGCGTAGAGAGATACCTACGAGTACTTATAAACAATTTCAAGAAAGCGCTATTCATCAAAACTGTATTAATCTTAGTTGATTGATGGCTTTGTGACACGAGCTAATTACTCCTTCGAGAATAATCTAGTCTTGTTAAAATATTTGCGAGTCAAGAGCTGTTAGTTTGACCCCAACAAGTTAAATATTTCCCTAGTACCTCCACTGACCGCCATATCGATCCACATAACAACGTTACCCCAAACTCCATTACTTTAATAAAATAATCTCTGGGGTCCAACACTTCTACATACATCCGCAAATTTCAATCGACTTCACTTACAACGAAAGATGCTCCCACAGTTTACTGTTTCCATAACTTTATTTGAACATGGCCTTGAACCTATTTTGAATAAGAAGTTGTTATAGTTCAATTCTTGTTTTATTTGGATAATATTGAGGCGACTATTCCACTGTTTGTGGAAGATTCGTTTAACGTAATAAAGCGTTAAACCTGTTTCTGACATTAAAGCGGCTCTGTCAGCAGTGATCGTTTTATTGCATTCCAGTTTCAGGGCAGTGGATAGCAGGAGTACATAAAACTTTCCAACTCACTTCCCAAAGGTTCTATTTTATTTTGTCATTATATAATACATATTTTGCACTTAGTGTTGCCAGGTGTGACGTTGTGTTGTATTATCAGATAATAATAATAATGCAGATATTTTAGTATCATTAGTGAATCTGACTACTGCACCCAGAATTGCGGGTTCGATTTCAATTCAGCACAAACAACTATTTATATTATTTTGCTTTCCCTTCCGCGTAATATTTTTAAGGTAAGCAAGAATATTTCTTCGGTGGCAAAATGTTATTTATAGAAATTTAAACATAATACAGCAGGTCCTGTATATTAATTCCGTCTGTGAAGTTTTCTCAAAATATTTGTATTATTATTACATGGGCTACATTGAACATGACCGACCACAGTATATTACCAACCACAGTATACCACAGTATATTAAGATAAAGACCTTTTCGTTCTTTATCTTAATATACTGTGTTAAAACAATGTGCATTTATCCATGTTATAGGTATAGTATCTAAAGTATAATTAAATACAATGGAATTAACCACTGTTAGGTTTCAATGGTATCATACGTCTGAAAATAATTGTCTTCTTATTGTTATTGTTATAATAACAGTAAATTATTAAAGAAAACATTTTGGTGCTAAAAATACAAAACGTAACACTGCTTTAGTATTGAAACCATATACGCTTTTGTTTTCTGTCGCAAAAATAACATTAAATTAACATTGGCTGCAATTCTGTATTCCGGAAACGAGGAAACGTGAATGTTTTTCACTACCTAGCGATTGCATTCGTGGGACCGACGTTGCAATGCTCTGCTAAACCTGGTAAAAGGTGAGCGATTTGTGTGAAAGCTGTGTGTTTCCTTCGATCTATATGATATAGTAGATACGCAGGACTTTTCTTTAATACTTATACTAACAAACCTACAGAATAGATAACCCATATACCTGTGTATAATATAAAACTTCACATCCACACTTTCCCTTCGTCGTCTTGCTTCGGTGGAATTGAGCTATTCTAAAACTAAACTCTGGTTTCTTTCCTAAGGCTCGCTTAATCGGTTTTTATCTGGTGAAAAACCCATTTCATTCCACAACGGAATACGGGCGGACTCGTAACCTCTGATACGTTTTATTGCCCTGAAAGTTTTCCATGAAATGGCGTGCTTAAATTTACGAACGAAGTCACAATACCTACCTAGACCGCGCATTACACAATAGGTAGTAAACTATTACGTATCGTTGCCTCTCCTGGCTGATAAAAACCAGGTTAATTAAGAGACATGGACAGTCAATGTGACCCCGCAAGATATAAAAACGTTAAGTATTAGAAGTATTAAAACACGTCTATAAGGATAAACATTAATATGTTTATAAGTCATGTTTCATTCAAACTAACAATTTCTATAATCTGTGGTAGCAAAGCTTGCAGAATATAAAAGTCATGCAGAGGTATCTTTTAATAAAATACTATATTCAATAAATACACCACTTATACTTATGTGACGTAAAGAAGCTTATTATATTCATATTCATACATTACTGCATAGTAGTATATTAGTACATTCATTCTAATTGTGTTTCGGCCACATACCACAAATGTTTTAGTTCATTCATAACACTTACATATATTATAGTAGTAAAAGTTGTATATGTAAATACATAGTAAGCCCGTAGATGAATCCTGATAAAATGGGATTTGAAGCAAACATTTGGTTTGATGTAAACAGGTACACGAAATTCAATTGGAACGGAACCCTCTGCAACGAAATTGAACGCGATCGGCTTATTGCGTGCTGACGCTAAGGCTAATAGTTTCGATGATACAAGATTGGTATAGAGTATAGACGGACAACACTGTTACTAAAGAATAATAAATAACGTTTCAGGTTTAGAGTGTTATTTGCACCACAGAGGATGGTGAGTGAAAATGAACACGAACTTGATTTTAATCTAATTTAAAATTTTAATTAAAACGTTGAAATCAAAACGCTTAGTGTTATGAAGCGGAAAAGGAAATAATGAAACCAATTAGTACGCCATCACGTAACACGGAGCGGCCATTACTGCAGGTAAACTCAACGACGGTCGTCGGCACACTGGACATTTATACATAGTATTTGTACGACTTTTATGAGTTAAAATAAATTTAATATACATATGTATTTATAAATTCTATAAAAAAATCTATGCGACTATCTAAAAAAAACTGCAATTAAAAAAGAAGTTTTACTACAAAAATCCTCTGTAAGAGTTCCTACAAATTAGATTAGAGCTTTTCCATTTACAACACATCGTAACCAACAAAGGGCTAATGCAATACTGATATAGAAATTTGTATTAAATACCTTTCACTATAACTCCATGGTGTTTTATGAGATGTTTGAAGTCTGCAACTCCGCACATGACCTATGTACGAGGGTACCATGGGCAACAGTGGGGCAGTAAAAGGAATAAAAAAACAAATAATGCCTTTACAAATACATCTACATTTTTATAAATAATTAGAATTTACTATTAAGATGCCTAATTATTTTTATAACTTATTCGACGGCTAAGCGTCAGTTACGTAGGATTTATTTCAGATTTACGAAATAAAACTCCTTTCAAGCTTTTAAAAGCTCAACATTCCATTAGCCGACAGGGTGTTACTCAAATACCACAACGATAAAACGAAACGAAACAGTACTATACGTTATTGGCGTTTATTGTATGTTTGTTTGGCGCTCATTGTTAGTCACTATTAAATCACTAAATATCAGGCGTCAGTTAGAAAAATACTTCAGTAATATCCGAAATTCATAATTTGTTCATTTATATTCACGTTATTGATCCTTTCTACTAAAGGCGGCTTAATGCATTGTCTACAATCCACCCCTGGCGATTTTGAATACTTGCAAATAAAAAAATCATTATCAATTTAACATTTAAAACATTACTGAAACTAAAATTGTTAGAACGGGTATAAAACTTACTCGTAAAGTAAATATAAAAATAACAGCAGTATATAATTCGTCTTTTTGAATGAATAAATGTAAATCTTTTGATTAAAAAAAACATTAGGTATATACTCGTAACTGTTTTTTCTCGCTATAGGGAAAGATTGAAGGCACAGCATAAAGTCGCAGGGATCAAGAAAATTGACGGTAACTGTCATTTTACCTGTCCGACCCATATTTAGTTGCATAAAATATTCAACTTTTATCATATGTATAATAAATCACTAGAACTTAAGGGGTCGTGGATAAAGGAATAACAAAATAGCTGGTCTATGACACTTCTTTATTTAGTAGATATTAATGATAAAATACATTAAAAATATTAGTTTAGTATTCAGCAGGCTATTTATTCAGATTTAGATGTACGATCATTTAATTAGAAAGGCACAAAATACACTTCCTCTGTATACTTCTTAAAATTTTATAGTATTTCTAATCGCAGTCATCTTACAAACTTATACTTCTAGCCACCTACTTGAAGGCTCAAATCCTAAATATAAAATTAACATGAGGTAAATTTACCTACTGAAACTAAATAGTAAACGGTGTAGAGTGAGTGAATTGCAGGCAAGAGGTCGTTGACCGGCGTGACGAGGTACTACGCCTTCCTACAAACAGCAATATGCTAAATGAAAACGTATTAACATTTTCCGTTCATGCCAGCCAGTTTGCTCTTCAAAAAAATATTAAAATAACCACATTCGCATTGCGCGTCGACGTCAGATCAGCCTACATGTGTCAGTGTTGGTTTATTTCGTAAACCTTTTTCCACTGATTGATCAAAATATAACTCGTTCCTAACAAATTTTCGCAAGTTACAAATAAATTTTAATAAGCAGATATTATTGCAAGCTAACTTTACGAACGGCGGATAAACATAAAAAGTCAAGCAAATCAACAAACAAGTCAGCAAACAAATCAACTACATAGGTTATTGGAACGTGTGTATTTTGTTAGCAACTACATAATATTAATAACTGTAATGCCTTTCTGCCCTATGTGTCGATTTAAGTTTATCCTAAGTTACAAGGTGTCTCGGTGTAAGTAACAAAACAGAATGCGCCGACAGTTTAGTATATCGAAACTGGGGTAGCGTGTTGAACCCGCCACAGGTCATCTCAGATAGATCCAGGTATTATAAATTTGTACTACTTGGAATCCTATTAACAATTCCGTTATTTAAAGAAGACAGTGGCAGTTTGATATTTTTGCAAAGCTTTATTAGGATTGTTCTTGTTAGTTCAGTCTTCCACACTGATAGTAAGTAACTACCTAGTTGTGAGTGTAGGTGGAACTGCAGCGACGAGGGCCGCGGCCGCCGCCCGCGCGCCGCCCGAGCCGCGCTTGTCACGCGACCGCCCGCTCGATATTTCAATACGGCCCGTTTTCACGCTGTCCAAAAGCCTACATAATTGTGATTATTGTTTTTTACATGTTTTAAGGAATATACTTTAAACGGAAAATAAGATACATGTGCACGACCGAAACAGTATGTTGTTTTTTTTTTAATTTAATAAATATAGGTGGTTGCAAAGGCAGCGACAGAGAGTGCACGAAATAGTAGGTATCTATGGACGGGCTACACTATGTCATCGATTTCCCGCCATTTTTTCGCGCTAACGCTAAACCAGCGCCGCGGCTCGCGGCTTCAGCTGAGTCCGGCCCTTTTCGCGGTGCACTATGTTGCAGCACAGACCTATG
>DWQT01000498.1:0-22191 GCA_018244895.1 Myscelus amystis hages | reverse complement strand
AAATTTATTTTAAATTATTTTGTTTTTTTGTTGAATGTAATTACATTACCCGGGGGGGCGGGGGGGGTCTCCCCCCCCCCCCCCCCCGGGGCCCGCGCCCGCGCGCCGTCCGCGTCCGCACGAGCACGCGCGCGGGTGTGCAACTGGCGGAGGGAGCGATACGACCGCCATAGAAACGTGAATTGAGTAACAGTTTTGTTCTATCTACGTATCTATGTTAACCTCTTTCGCTTTGATTTTATATGTATACGTACATACTCCACTTGTCGCTCTATCCTTTTCGCGCGCACGCAATGAGCGGTAACTCGGCCGCGATAGCCGATGTCGTCGTGCGGCCTGCAGGTGGGTTTCAAGACAAATGCTGATGATTACTTGTTTTATGTTACAAAAACAAACCCTGCGAAGCTTTATATACGTTAATGATCCCGTTTCGTCGACCGCACCTTATATGTTTGTATATATATCGAGTGTTAAGCCGTTTGGAGAGTATCGGTTATCCAAACGACAAGTTTCTGTGACGTGTGTTAAACGTTTGAACCGTGAGGCAGGTGGTGTGTTGATTTTTCAGGATCGCCCATGAACAGACAGAAACTGGCCAATCAGATGCTGCGCGGCAACGAGGTGGGCGTGGCCGAGACGTCCCTCACGCGAGTAAGAGACGGACAGACATTAAAGCAGTATAACTTTGACACGTTTCTAGCGTGAGGCTTGGGGACGAGCGAGACTGGACTCTGTTTGCTACCGCGTACAGTTCGAATTCGTTTGAGATTAATCGTGTTTCATTTCTTTTGTTTTCTCTATTACTGTGTAATGATTTTATATATACATATCTCTCTCTCATTCTTTTATACATATAATTTTGCTTTTCTTTTGGTCGCCGACACGAGTGATCGTATGTCGCTGTCGATTCGATGACTTCGATGATGAAAAGCATTTAGCAAAAACTAAGAGAATACTCTGTCGTGTAGATCGATTGTTGCTTAACGTATGTAACTGTTCGCGAACAGAATGCGGTTATAGAACGCATAACGGAACGCTGTATTAGTATAATGTCGCAGGTCGTATCGTGAGGCGTCGCGACCTCGGCGGCGACATCGACGCTCGCTACGAAAGCACGGCGACAGTGCATTGTTCAATCTCGTTTCGATTTACTAACCCCGCGGTCCCCCGGCGCCGGCGCGGCCCGCGGGGACCGGACGACGCGACCCGCGACCCAATAGTCTAGTATAGATCTTTGCTACATTTTTTATAATGTAATCGAGACTTAATCGCGTACTATTTTAATAGAAGTATTTACGAGTCTACTCGTGACCGCGGCCGTTGCGTTACGGCCGAAACGTCGAGAGTCGAGGTAAATAAAATATGAATACAAATCGTGAAAGCTTAAAACAATTTATCTTCGCTATATGTAGTGGAAGTTACCAGAATCGAATGAAGATCGATTTAAAATCGATTCTATTTCTATGGACTTGAAACCGAACAAACCTTAACATATGTATATCATTGGTTATTTTTATTATTATCAAATTAATTTCTTGCTTTTATAGTTTTATTTGAAATCTTTAATTGAAACTGGACTATTGAGTCGCGCACGAAACGTTCCGCACCGCGCCAAATCTCGAATAACAAAGTATGGGGTGCCTTCAATGTTTAGAGAGTAGTGGCTGGCCGCGCGCCGCGGGATGCGCTGCTCCTTCCGTAAATACTGTAATGTAAGGGGGCCGGTAATGTGTGACATTGCAGTGACATTGTTTTATTTTTATTGTTATCACAAGCAACACCGTGCTGTGTGTTCGATTCGAAAAACGAATTATGTTCTTAATTTAAAACCGGCGACTGAATTGCTTTTTTTCTTCGCCTATAGACTATAGAGTAAACTGACATTTGTTCACAGATTATTAATACCTTTTTATTGTTTTTTTTTTTTGGTGTGATAAAAAGCTATGATATTATGTCAGCCTATGATGTAACACGCTTGCTTAAAAAAATAATCAATCGCCATGGTTTACCGCACCGTGTCACACATCACGACTTCCTTTTAGGGCTTCGGTTTTAACCGCTAAGAGGTTAAGGGACATCCCGCGGAGGCACCAACGAACACCATTTGTTTTTAATTAATTAATTAATTTATTAATTTATTGTGCTATTGTTTTCTTTCAAATTTAAACGCATGTTTACTCTCTCTCTCTCTCTCTCTCTCTCTGTGTAGACGTGTAACGGACTGTGGTCGCAATATTCCTATTCGGGTCGAATTTAATGAGCGTTTACTTTGTTTTTTTTTTGTTTTTCTATATCTATTATTAAGCGGCCAGCGCCGCGTCCTAACACGACGTGCACTTGCCGCGTTATGCTGTGTACTTAGCGTGAATAACAACCGCAGAGTACTTAATATTCACGGTCGACTACTTATTATTATTATTATTATTTTAAAATAATCCTATTGTAACGAATCTTAAGGCGACGGGTAGCATTATCGTTTAGATATGTTGTTTAGTATGTGTGTGTGTTTAGTTCCTTAAGCGGGGGGCGGCAGGTGTCGTAATAATCGCCGCGGGCTCGCTGCGTGGACGCCGGTGCTCGCGGGGTGGGGGGAGTCAGGGGGGGAGGGGGGTTAAAGGGGTTGTATTTTGTATTGGTGACGATTGAAACTGTTCATTTTAGCTGTAATTTGTGTTGTATTAGCGTAGCATTTCTGATTCGAAGTGGACGATTTCCCGTACGCAATTCGGTGTCCATGTAATATAGACCCTAACGCACAGAACACAAAGCTTCGATTACTGTGAATTTTCTTTTTTTTATTTATTTATTTGTTATTCAACGCAATCTCCGTAGTCGCGTCGCCGCATGCTTATTGTTTTAGTATAAATATGTCTTTTATTTAAATTGTTTTTCCCGTTTAATATTAAAGATTCCTATTTACTACATATGAATGTTTTTAAGCTATTGCATAGCTTTTTTTTTATTATTATAATTCCTTGTTTATTGATCGAGATACAGTGCTGATACAATTACGAATCGCAATATTACGTGTGGTATTCTCGAATTCATCTATTCGGCGACAGAGAAATTGACTTACTGTAAGAGTAGCATAAGTTTACTTCTTTAAACTTTCAGTAGGATATCATAGACTGTGTCAATTATATTTACGTAGATATATTTTTGAATCGCTGCTATAATCAAAGTTAGCGTTGGATTTTTCTAGAAATTCATTTTTTTTTCAACAAAAACGATATATACATTGAAGTGATATTTAGTTAGCCCTTTACAATGATATCCTTTTGCGCGAGTGTTCGCGAAGTGTAAGTCAATTTCTTAGCGTCGTCCCGCCAGTGCGACACGTGGAACGAACGTAGTTCACACGTGCGTGTAGCGGCCGCGGGCGGCGCCACGCGCGCGCTCTTTAAACGTATTTTTCTTAACTGCTTTTATTATTATTTTTTTGTGGTTTTTTTTTTTAACCGAATGTTGTGGGCGGGTGGCTTTTTGTATTTCGAAAGTTGTAGATCCGATCGTAAAGGTGACGAGATGAAATCAAATCTGGTTTCATACATGAAATATATTGAGACAATTGTAGTAACTCACAACGACTCGTGTAATAATATGTGTGGCTATATGCACATTGTATTGATAATTCCGTTTTTATATTCTCTTATCTGTTTCGTTCGATGTTACTAAACCCATGTGTGTTCGACTAACACGGTGACGATGAGGCCGCGGGCCGGGGCCGCGCGGAGGCCCCGCGCAGGCCGCGCGGGTACCATTAACACGGGTGTCGGTGAATGCGATATACGGTACACGTGATGTACGCCTAAACGATACGGTATTATTGCAGGTACGAATATAACCCGCAAGCGAGTAGAGAACATTCATGACTATTGATATAGATTATTTTTGTTTAATTTATTTCTAGTGCTTTTTCTTTTTTTTTTGTTTCTCTCTCTCTCTCTCTCAATGTCACCGATAAGTGTACGGTACGATTGACGTTTCAAATAGGTATTATTCGAATGTGATTTTGTAATTTTGTTTTTTGTTTTTTTTTTCTGTTTACGGCAAGAGATTCCGTTTTCAATGTCAGTAGTTAGAGTCCCTCCATTTGTTCCTAATACCATTGAAATGTGTACGAAATGGATTGGAAAAGTGCGTGCGGCCGCCGCGCGCGGGCGGGAGGCGCGCGTACCTTCTATTTGCTGATAGAAAAATATTACTATTTACTATTATAATACTTTCCTTATAGGAAGGCAAATGAAATTAGATATTTATATCACCTATATGAATAAAAGATAGATTGTAATCAATATTTATATTTGTATGTCCCCCCGCGCCCGCGCCCCCGCCCGCGCCCGCGCGCGCCCGGCCACGTGTTAGATGGTAATTGTTGTAATGAAAGCATATTTGCGGAATCTCCAACTTACAGATAGTACTTAATGTATGTACCAAATTACGGCTAATATTGTGATAGAAATAAATTACGTTTTTTAAATTATTTCGTTTTGTTTTATTTTTAGTTGTAGAGCACCCGCGCACGGCCCGCGCCGGCCCGCGCCGGCCCGCTTGCCGCCCACGGGTGTTGCCAACCTTGCATGACGCACTGCTGTCTATGTCGCCGTGCACTGTGTTTTGAAACAACTGTTTTTGCTATTGCTATGGATATGACTACATCGGAGTGACAATATTGAGCAGGATGGACTATCAGTCTTTTGGATGTACTGATTATTGATGACTGATAATACTCAGTTCTGAATTAATAAACGTCCCAAAATATGAGTTAAACCGATTATTTTATAACTGTCAACAGTTTGTCTATGGTATATCTTTTGCCTCTGTTTTTCCCTCTTCTATCTTTTCTTAATGAATCTCTTCTATATATTTTCGATCTATAACAAATGCCCAGTTCTGAGCCAGTTCCAATTTTAATCATTTATATGAATAATTATTAAAAAATAGCAAATAATTACTAACCTGTACCTATAACTACATTTCTATGCTATGATAATAAATAATAAAAATAGCGAAGTAAAAGACACTGTTACAATTAATCTGTTTCGAATCTA
This sequence comes from Myscelus amystis hages, assembly GCA_018244895.1. NCBI lineage: Eukaryota > Metazoa > Arthropoda > Insecta > Lepidoptera > Hesperiidae > Myscelus > Myscelus amystis. The sequence goes on along the minus strand of DWQT01000498.1, from coordinate 17,140 downwards.
ATTTCATTTCATACTCGGTAATATTTAAAACTTTACATAATATCAATGCATCTCATACCAGATAGAAAAATAACATGTAAATGCATATAAAAATGGACGGGACGTTACGTTTGTCTGTGCATGTCGTTGTATCCAATTCAATAACCATATGAAAATGTGCTTGAATGTTTCCTGAATGCGAAATGTTGAATGCTCCATATATATTTATTTTGTTACTATAATTGTATCTAGCTTGTGCAATCGGGAAAATACACTATTTAAAATACTTCAGTCGATAGAAGATTCAGTTAAGTTTGTTGAAAAAAATGTGATTTATTCAATGATATTAGTGACTACTATGAATTTTTACAAGGCTTCTTTTCCATTATAAGACAAGTAATTAAGATAATTACTGTTACCGTTGTCAAATTATTATTTTGATATAATTATATTGTATTCCTTACATCTAGTCATGAAATATAAAAAAAAAACATAAGGTTAATGAGGATAAAGCTGATATTTGTGAAGGAGGGAGAAATACCGAATTGTAATTCTAAAAGATTGATGATAATAATTTTGAATGTTGTTCTAAAACCAGGAAAAAAGACCAAAATATTGTATGGAAATTATTAAAATTTCCACAAAAATAAAGGTAACATTTAGGCTAGACTAAATGAATGGTAATGGTCCAATATACGAATATATATTGTATATAACATGAATATAATAATTTCTTATTTCCTTCCGCTTATATCGGAGCTTCTGAGTGCAAATATAGCTGTGTAAGCATATTTTTTGATATACACATACGCATGACAGTTTTGAACTATAGACAAACACACACACACACTACACCTGTAGCTATGGTTATGTAGTGCTTATTGTATGTTATACCGATAGTGACAATAGCTAAGCGTTCACCTTGTAATGCACGAATTTTTGCCATTAATATTAACTTCGTTTTATTTCATACAAACATTTTGATAGTACTTTTTAAAGATGTCAACATATTATTGTCTATGGTTTACACCGATCTCATACTTAATCTGTATTGAATAACAAAAATTATAAGGAAAGGTAAAGCCAAAATATGATAAAAATAATAATTATCTTTTATTATTCGCCTGTCTTCAAAATAGGCGCAGGAAAAAAGTTTATCTAATTTAAAAACATCTTTAATCATTGTACAGTTAATAACTGTTTAAATGAAATTAACAACTTGATTTGCAATTCCCAACTATTGCATCAGAATCTACCAAACTGCAAATAATGGAGGTAGTGTAAATACATAATGTGTGTATTGGTAAGTATCTTCTGTTCACTTCTAGGTAAGAGTGGGATAAACCTATCAGGATGTAAGCACCTGCAACGAAATGAATTCATGTAGACCAACCTTTATACATATTTGATTTGTACGCAAATGTATGATATTTTCGAATGAACGTTGACAATTGAATTAATGACATTTGACACAATATGCATGTTGGTGAGAACGCATCCTTATTTAATTAATGTTGCATATTGTTAGCTTAGAGATCGTTGTGACACGACTTTAGTGGTAGTTCTTACGCTTAACCGTATAGTATGAAATTATTGCACTATAAATATAAAACATTTTATATAGCCATAGCTTAGTTTTTACAATAATTTGTTCGTGTTGTCTCAATGAATACTGCTCATATACTTGCCTATTCTAATTGGAAGCCTGGTCACAATTAGTTATGCCTTGTCTGGCTTTAAGTTGTTTTACACACAGTTAGGGTCTATTCACACTGTAGTTCAGTCACCGTGTACTCTCCTATCAATTATGATTGTAGAATAACGATCCACGTTAACTCGTGCCTCTGTGGAATAGACCACTAGTTAGAAACCAAACTCCGATAATAGAAATTGATATGATATTTAAAATTGTATCAGTTGAGCGGTACAAAGAAGGAAAAAAAAATTAAACTGAGCAGTGAATGATTATTATTGTACCTGTTGATAGGTTCCCATGAATTCTACATTATATATCAATTTCTATTGTAAGAGATTGACAACGATTTGAAAGTAATATTTTGATTTCACGACCAATTTAACTTTTAACATTTGTCTAAATATTACAATGCTTTTGTTTTAATTTCAATGTGGCGATGAGTCTCAGTTGATAAAAAATGCATAAATAGCTGCTTAAGGCAACTTCTGAATGAACGTTAAGAAACAATAAAATCTTCAATTAAAACACATGAGTAAAGGCTATGACTTGAAATATATATTAAATTGTCTTTTGCTTTATCTAGCCGTTTCATTAAAGGTAAAATACTAAAGGTTTTTTTATACTGCTTTAACTATTGGCTAAAATATTTTAATTTCTCGGAAACATTAATTACAGGTACACGATTTTATTCAACATTATTATAAAATCGTTAGATATATTATAAATAAAGAGCTTCTTAAAGAGACAAAGCTTAAGAGTACTGGTGTGTTATGATTAGCCAGGAGGTGTCGTGTTAGTGGGGATGTTAACTCGATGCAGCTACACCGTTGGTGCTGTGTGCAGGCATAACCCGACGACGGGGACGCTGGCGGCTGGTGTCGGGACGCGTGCACACCTACGGCAGTCTAGACACGGCGCCCGCGCCCCTCGCCGGCCGCGGCGGCTTCACCAGCGAGATGTGACGCCCGCCCCCTCTATCGTCCACGTAACGGGATCGTTTTACACTAGGAATTTTAATTCCCGAACTATAATAATGCGGTCGTAGTTCACCATCTGCCGGCGTGCTCTGTGAACGTTAGAAGTGTGAGTATAGATTGAATTAATGATAGTTTTTAAATATCCTTCACATGCCATGTGAGTAGATCCATATTCGTAACGGTCGTGGTTTATTTTTTATAATTTGGCATTGTGTATCGGGTTATTTGTTAAAAACATTTTGCGTACGTAAAATGGAATCAACTTGTCATCGGAAATGTCAGTCAGTGGCTGCTAGTTTGTAATTATCTGTAAGTATTTAGGGGTTTTTAAAATTACTCGACAGTGACCAATGGAATGCGAAAAAAACTGTTATATTATAACGGTTTATTACATTAGTTATTAAGTGTTTAAATAGATAATTTGTCTATTAACGCAAATGTTTAGTATTATCCTCTTAATTTCACCTAAGAATATTTAAAGCGTGTTGTAACATTGAAATATTAAGGGGGAGGCTATCAAATTTAGTTCGATTTAGCAAAATGTAAAAATAAAGAAATTGTTTCATTAAAGTTTTGAAATAAAAAATATTTGTACGTTACTTGTGCAAAGTTTTGCGGTCTAATATTAATTTTTTATAATGTTTTTTGACAATTTTCCGCTAAAGGTACAACAAAACTGATATTGTTAATAATACTCAATGTGTTGAAATAATGAACAGACTACACAAGTTCCTTTATTACGTTGTAATGACCGGGCCAAGTGTTGTTTCAATGCATCAAAAGCATCTTACACGTTTAGCCAAGTCATAAAAAGTCAACAGCTAGATGGCGTAATAATGGATAGTTGCTTAAACGGCTATAATTTTTTGACGTTTTATTGTATATCAAATGATTATTCTAAAAAGTTACAAAATTTTACATAAACAGTAAGCGATAATTGCCACTAATAAGAGGTATTAACGCTATTATATAAAACTTATTTTCTCTTTGTAGATAATTATATCGTAAGTAGCTAATAATAGTAGCTAATGTCATAGGGTGTCCAAAACAGAACATATTATTAAATATGCGATATATTACGACAGAGTCAAATATTTTTATTTTAACCAAATATAGTAAGTAGCCAATATACATTGATTATTGGGTAAAAAAACCCAGAAGAGCCCACTAGGGACAAGGGAGCAGATGTGAATCTTTTCAGCAATAACATTAGCGCTTATTGTTAACTGGTTCTGAACTGTATATCAATACAGTCCAGTTAATAAACCTTATGTGGCTTCCAATAAGTCGTCCCATACCAGCCTCAAGGTATTTTTGACGACTTGTTAGTATGTTTATATTTTCTTCCATTTTTTAGATTTGAGGTTTTCTAACAAAATAGATATTTCTCTTATAGATTAAATATAATTTTATTTGTTCATATATAATATTATTATAAATAACGACAATTTCAGGTATGAAAAGCTACCTTTTTACAGTACCTTTTAAGAAATGACTGGTTTAGAGAAGTTAATTTTCAAAAATTAGTTACTGACTGACGAAATATAATTAGCAGGTGCTTTTTAACTGTATTCTTTCACTGTTTGTCCCGAGCTTCCTCTCATAATGAGAGGGATTAAGGCGAGAGACAAATGCCGTTTTGTTGCACGTATTGTGTACAACTGTGTGCAGATTTCTCGCTAAATGTTCTAATTTTAAACAGTTACATAATTATAGCTTTAAAAAAATTATCTGTGGTCTCTTTTACTAAATACGAAGCATTGTCTATTTTTTTTTTTTTTAAATAACCGAATGACTATGTTTTGTAATGCACGTTTGTAAGTGGAGCAAATATAATGCGATGTATGTAGTCATTTTCAAAATATTCACACACCAAAGATCACTATTAAATTTAATTAGATCGTTTTAGTTTTATTAAAATCTTCCAATTACAAATATGAATTGAAGTGTTCAAAAGTATGTCTCGAAAATATATAGGTACATGTCTTTATTAGTTTAAGGCTTCGAATTAGCTTTTCTTTGCGTGTGCCTTCGAAGAGTCAATTGTTCGTTGTAGAAATAGGAGTACAATATACCTTTGTATTAAATTATTCTTTACTGATACCAAGCATATTATTTTTTGCTTTCTTTAATACGTACTAATAGTATTTTGTATCATTATAACGTTTAAAAGTCATAACATTTCGCCATAGAAGAGTTTGAGAACTTAACGATAGTAGATTAAAATGTCAATTGTTGTTCTTTTTTTAGATAAATCAAAGCATTCGGATATCAATATAGTATCAACGCTATCAATATTGTAAGAACTTATTAAAGATGTTAACTGTATATAAAAGTATATTCAACCAAGAAATGTTTTTTAATATTGCAATTTGTAAACTTGCAAATTATTTATGTAAATGTAATAAATTGTATGTGTCTTAAATATATGTGTACTAATAGTGTTGTAATAAATATTATGGAGAAATGGTCTTTTCTTTGAAGGGAGAAAAAAAAATGTGAAAGGACATCATCGACGTAATCAAGCAGCTAATAAACTGATATTTTTATAAAATATCACTTAGATACAGATATTTGGCGTCTGGTGTTGGGATATATGTAATAATGATAAATAAAAAGAGAGCTTTTTTTTTGAAAGTTTTTTAATCAAAATAAATATTACGATATTCCGTTGAAGACAGAATACGTATAATGTATAAATAGCGGTATTGATTAGCGACGACTAGATTCATTTTGTATGATTGAGCGTAACATAAGCATTGCCCGTACACATTCCCCACGTATAGATCTCGTGCACAAACAGTTCGTAAAATAATTTTATCAATTTCGTTCGTTTTATATACACAACAATAATTATAATGATACCATTAACAGTAGAAACGGTAAGGCGGGTAACAACATTCCTGTTAAAAACACAACTAATATCACACGACACAATAAAAACCCTTAATGTTACATATTAAGATCATCACAATGAAAATATTCAAACAGCAAATATATCGTAATACTTAAAATTAAAGGACGGGAAACGGAAGTAAAAGAAACGATTATTCTAGCGAAAACTTACAAAAATAATTCCATAAAAATAAACACACAGGATAAAAATAACTGTCAAACAATTCCGAACGCATCGTAGTTATAATTGTGGTATTCTATTTTCAAACAGAATTTCGATGCGACGATAATATATTTTTGGCGGCAATTTCTGTGAAGCTTTATTTATAAATAGATTACTTCGGATCGACAGATTTCTGTGACGTTAGGTGAGGTGTTAAATTAGATGTTGAACATACAAACATTATCGATATTAAGTTATCCTTTTCGGTGGACAACAGAAAAAATAGCAGCGCTGGCTGAATTGCTTTGTTGTGACAACCGTTAAAAATAAATACATAGGTGTGTTAGTGTTTGGCCGTTTTGCGTGTTCTTACATAGTCAGTAACAAGCATACGGGGTTTATTTTCAGACAGACTTATTGAACTACTGTAAAAGTATAGATGTAATGCTCGCTTTATTAATTATAATATTCGCAACCGTTTTGACAACAATTAGCGCGCGAAAGCCTATTATAACTGCGACTATTATCTGTGATTTTGTTTCTATATGTCATCGAATGTTTAAACCATTAACATTACGTCATTAAACACAAAAGAACTTGCTAAACGTTCGATTTATTAGTGTAATTAAGAAGTTTGAAAGCTTGGACACACATTTAATGGGAAATTAATGAGTCGGCTAGAATATTATTGTAACGGCTAAGTTAGCAATTACTGGTCGGTACATCTCTACTGTTTACTAGCGTGTTGCTATCTGTCAAAACCCGGCTTGTGTCTGGTGGTGGCGCATCTTAGATCTCGAGCGGGCCGAAGAGGTACTTGGCGGCGCAGCTGTCGCCGGTGTCGCCCAGGAACTGCGCGAACAGCTCCTGGTACCTGGACAGCGTGATGCCGCCCTTCTTCCGGTCCTCGTCCTGATAATTAAATGTACATTAAAGTCAGTGTTCGCAAACCACTTCGTAGCTAACTTGATGATGCTTATGTATTTGGTGAGGATTTTCTTCTAAAATTATTACAATCGTTTACAGGTGTAACGCAAATATTCTGTTTCGATATATTCCTATGATTTTTATGATAATTTTCTTTTGGTATCTTTTGGACAATTTCACAACCTATTCACAGATGCATTTGTTAAAACGATTTTTAATTTCATTTTATTTATTCCTATTTAATATGATTATTATCCCGCCCCGCACTAATTCAACGGATTCAAAAATTACAAATGTCAAATCGAAATCACTGGAAGCGTAGGTAAATACATAAAATATGAACGCGAACATGAAATGATGCAACCGATTTAACGAGCTTTCTTCTGGCGCGCGACCAACTGGGCCTGCGGACAAAAAACTATTGTGTGTCTCAATCTCGCTGCGAATCTAATAGATAACTATAAGTACACACCGGTACTGCCGTATGACCTTGGAACAAATGCACGTTGGCCCAAGCGTAACATAAAGTTCTCTGAAGAGGCATTCAGAACGTTCTGTGAAGAGTGGAAGCTTCGTGACGCCAGTACTGGCAGAAATGTCCCTAAACAACGGTTGCTTGTTGCAATGAACACATTTACACGGTTCACACACACATACATACACACAATCATTTGTGTGACAAAAAGTGTTTTTTACCTAAAAAATAGCAAACGATATCTGTAAATAACGTGTAGGACTTACAATTTATAGTAGACGATTTCGTGCATTTGCAATACATTCAATATTACAAACGATGTACTGAATGACACGGGAATCCCCGCAAACGCGAGATACTACGTGATAAATTTGTTCAGATGCTTGTATATTGGCCGCTGGGCCAACCCGCTTGCGAGAAATTTTGTACCCGGGTATTTGGCCTCGGATACACTTCGAAGATCCAAGATTGATTGCATCATAACTATTATAATGTAACGGATCCAGTTACTACAAAGTACGGGACATGCGAGATCATGATATTGGTAAAAATCACGTAGCGTCTTTTGATGTCTTTGATTTTGAATTTTTTGAAACATATAGTAATTCTCTAGTCGCTTTACACTAAAATCATGTTTTTTTGCACCCTTTTAATGGTCCCCTGCTGAACCGGGTCTCCTCTCATAGTAACAAGGTAAAATCATGTAATAATCATTTATTACATTTTTAAACGCAAGAAAACCTCGCTACCGTGATTCAAGACGGGTGTGCTGCCATCTATTATCGATAAATGGAAATTGTCTACTGTTGCTTTTGTCACGGCCACAAAACACTGACATCGAGGCAACTACTCCATACATCAGGTATAGATTCCAAAGTCTAATCGAACATTCATAGGTGGGAACTGCATGGTACTTATCGATACCAAAAATCTATATTAGAATAACTGCCCTCCCCACTTGCCACAGCGGAGTCCACCTGTTCTGTACAATGCCACTGCCACTACGTCGGCCTCGTCAGCGTGTTGCTTTGAAATAACCAATCGCTTCTACGAGTATGTTCAATTCATTCATTACACCTCTGTTAATATCGAAATTATTAAAGCGTAAACTCTGTCATATCTTCTACTAGCTTTTGCCAGCGGCTTCGCGCGCGTTATACTCGGAGTCTTACCCTATACCGTGAAAATGTCCTGCTATAAATGGCATATTTACATTCATATACTAAATTTCTACTTATTGCCATCATGAAATTTCGAATTGCAACGCGATTACGAAGCCGCGGGCAAAATCTAGTTATACATGTAAACCTTCCTCTTGAATCACTCTATCTGTTAAAAAAACCGCATCAAAATCCGTTGCGTACTTTTAAAGATTTAAGCATACAAAGGGACATAGGGACAGAGAAAGCGACTTTGTTTTATACTATGTAGTGATATATAAAACAGGAAGGTGACTGCGTGACGGACTGAATCCAACATTCAAAGGTTATTTAAACTGAAACTATTAAATATCAATAGCTTTTCAACGTTACAGACGCTGCATGATACTGAAAAGGACAAGGCCTTTGAGATACTAGTTCTAGTAGATTTTTTAAAATCCATGAATCCGTTACAAATAGTCGATGTTTTTGTTCAAATAGAAAAGAAAACCCTTTAAATCCAAAGTACATATTATGACGCAAGTGTTCTTCACAGGTTTAATAATGCATTTTCTCACTAAGCTACATTTCATAAATTCTTTATAAGAAACCATAAAGATCTTGAACTACAACAGCTTTTGTTAGAAAATAAAACATTCATACAACAACTGTAGCTGTATTTATTAACAGGAATTAGTGGAAACATACCGGTGTAAACATGTTTAATGTGATTCGCATATGCAACAAAACAATGCTAATGGACTATATAACTCGAATAGACTGCACTTCCAAACAATAGGTCCATTTAACCGTCGTTCGTCATTATCCTTAATATTTGGTTAGACATTGACATTAATACTATGAGATTGTTTGCCAAAAGCCGGGATATTACGAGGGCTGAGTAACGCCTGATCTATTGCTGGTACGCGATTACACACGCGCGGTACAGACTGGTATTTCACAAACAATTTTTGAGATCTCATTCGATTTATGAAACCGATTTATGATTTATTGGACGGAGATTAAAGTGTTATAGTTTGTTTACGAGGAAATGAATGATGCTATCCACTGTCATTAATTTTTTTGTAATAGTGCGTTTTACGTCCACTGATGAAAACTTCCCATTTGTTTTGTTTGGTTTTGTAATAATGGAATCAATCATCCATTCCACATTCGGTATTCAGAATTTGATAGGTGTATTACTAAACCATTGGTGTTTCTATTTTTGCTAGTTGAAGATGACTACAGACACGCGATGTTCCTGGTTCGTTCTGAACGCAGAAACATTTATATATCCTACGTGGGTTATACTTTCAGCTCTTAAAAACAGACAAGTTTTAGACACAAGTGTCTTTGATCAGTTAACAGTCAAACTTGCATACGTATTTGCTCGTTATATAGAATAATCTGCTGTTTGTATGTGATTTTTCTTCGTCTGACTGGTCGGCCCGATTTTCATGAAAAAAAAAAATTACTTTTTGGGTCAGCTAAATAGTTTTTAATAATAGCTGCAACCAGTAGATGGCGGTATTGTCAAGGTTCTATTTTGTTATGGTCTGCGAATCCATTTTTTAATTTGTTTCATAAAATAATACAGATACGATACGATAATAAAGTTAGGCATATTTTCAATCCTTTCCACGTAAGCACAAAACAGGGTAAATTAACTTGTAATTATAATTGAAATGTCCCTTCAAAACCTACATTGAAATGAAAATGTCAAACAGTATTTTCCATCTCAAATAAAATAAAGCACGAATGTAATATATTATCTATGTTTTGAAACCATAAAGTAAAGTTAACGCCAGCACTGACAGCAGCTGTCAGATGTTACAACTGGCGATGATTAATTAAATGACGTTTTCGAAGAAATACACAGATAGTTTTACCGCCAAAATGAGTTAATTTGTATACTTGTACTAGACATTTGCAGTGTCTATGGAATGGTATAGATTTCGAATAAACAAGCACAGATTATAATAACACAGAATTCCTCATTAGGCCGTGAAAACAGATAAAAAATCCGATACAGAAGAATATCGATTACTACAGCCTTCTTAGAATATCCCTCTTTTTTTATTTAAAATACCAATTGTTTTGGACGAGAGCAATGTAACTTTGTTACACTAAGGTTGCAGCTATGAAAGAACTATTAACCTCTCGAAAACGCTAGACTATTCACACCTAACTGATTGGCAATGAACATACCTCCTATATTTGTCACCGTGTCGCAACTATGTTGTCTGGATTTCGTCTCCATAGAACAAAGTAAAGAGAATGTGACATAATGATGTCGATACACTACATTGAATACTTACCAGAACCCTGCATGTGTTTACCGTTTAACAGAAAAAAAAATGTATTTATTCATTTTACTACGATTTGTTAGAACTAAATTTATAGTTTTATTACAAAATAACTGTTGCTCTTAGTGTTTGGCGTGTTCGAATTGAGAACTAGTTTAAGAAAATGAATAAATCGGATTATAATTCTCAGCTCGCAATCATAAAAGCCATTAAATCTAGTGTTAACTTTCATTAAATACATTGTTAACTTTCATTAAACACAATGTTAACTTACATTAAATACAATGTTAACTTTCATTAAATACAATGTTAACTTTCATTAAATACAATGTTAACTTTCATTAACTACTAAACTTTCATCAAATCAAATGTCAATGTTCAATTGAATTCGATTTAGTTTATTTTGTTTCGTTTTTCTTTCGACAGAGTATTGCTTATATAATAAAATTAACTAATTTTGAAATAAGAATCCGACCAATGTTGACCGAATGGACATTATTTGTCGGTTATTTAGCATATAAAATACGTGAAAGTACACTTACGTTTAGTAGGGAGTTGTAGGCATCGTCCAGCACTTTGATATCCTCCACAACCATCCGCTGCACGCAGTCGTATCTGTACTCCTCGAGCCCCATCACGCCGTCGTTGTTGATGTCCGTCATCTTGAAGTTGGACTCGATGAAAGCCTTTAACGCTTGTGGGAAATCATTGTATTTCTTTCCGACGCAAGTGTTCTTCACTGCCGTTTTAAATTCTTCCACAGAAACGGTACCGTCCTGAAACGATGGCGCGAGTCAACAAAATGGCCACACGCGTTGGAATAACAAAATGGCGATAAGCGTTTGCTAGATACGCTGCAGTGTTTTTTTTCTGGCGAACAAACTACTGTTATTTGCTGGTTGCAATATTTTTCTTTCTATGAGTTAACTTTCCAAGTGTTACGTTGTTATTTGGTTCGTGTCAGTGTTGTGTTTTAGCGTGTGTTTTAACGGTCCCGCTATATTATTGTTTTCTCAATAGACCCATATGTAAACTATAAGTTAAATTATAAGTATTATGGTTACCGAAGTTTTTCCCAAAAGAAGTTCTAATCATTTTTATTAAATTACACTCTTCTTCGTCCTTATAACCATATCTTCGAATTTTTCTTACCCTAATCTTTTTTATTAAGTGAAAAAACTCTTTCTAATTCTTATTATGATGATATTCTTATTATGAGTTTTTATGTTAAAAACTAAATAAATCTATGATTATTTTCATTTCATCTTATTAAACTGTCCGTATTTGCAATCATGAAGCCGCGTTGAATATTCACCAATACAAAGCTCTACGAAGTTTAGTTTCATTCCAAAAGCGTTAAGCCATCTTCAGCTCGCCTAAACAGCGTGATCTACACATCAACTTACGTTAAATTGCGTTTTTATACTGACGTTATGTTAACGTTAACGTGGCGTTACCGGGGCAAGGTTTGCGTTGCGTTGCGTTGCGTTGCGTAGCGTGTAATGTAGTGAACGTGTAACCGACATATTCTAGAACCTTGTCGAAGTCCGCGAGCCGCGCGATCTCCTCCCACAGGCTGAGCATGATGTGCTCGTACTTCTGCAGCCGCTCCGAGCTGCAGTCGCCCTTGCCCTCCAGCACGCAAGTCCTCAGCGCCAGGCATTGGAAGTCGTGCGCGTCCAGGTAACCATTATTATCGATATCTGTGAAATTGCACAATGATTTTTTGGTTTATGTTGGAAGAAAGTAAACAATACTATTGCCTTACGTTTTTAAAAAAAAGTTAAACTTGTTTCCTTGTCCACTTCCCTTATGTACGCCTGATGTCCGCTTGTCTTTCGTTTGTAAAACAATGAACTGTTTTAACATAATTCTACAAACTATTTCCTAGAATTTGTGAACGTTTATTGGACTTGAGGTGGTTCGTCCTTCCCGTCCAGGTTAAAAGTCTGTGTGATGAGCACATTTTTATCCGTTTGTAAAAATATCTATATAGTATGTATATATGTATAATTTCACAACTGTCCGGTCACCATAGTACCTGCTCTACCTAATTTTGAGTCACATGGTCGTTTGTAGTTCCTGAGACATTATTATTATTTCTGATTACAATGTCTATAGCAAAGCCCGCTTGTTTGTTACTACTTGCGGCTGTGGCTACAGTCTGTTAAAACGTAAATATTCTAACTTAACTAGTATATTTAGTAACTTCGCCACAGCTACACGAGCACAGTAAAAAGCGCAAGTTTAAATTAACTGAATCCTGGCTATGCTAGATTATGTTTGTCTAACAGCAAAACTTTGTAATAGAACATTAATTTATAATTGAAAGTACGTCAGTTACGAGTCAGTGCAATGCCCTCAATATAACCATAGCAAGTCGAGCGGAGCTGAGATGCTAAGTTATTCCCCAAATCATTCTCCAAAAATCATGCAGAAGAGAAGGTGGTTAGCTTATGTTTTTCATGCGAGTTGTCAGTGCGCGAAGCCCGTAATCAGATTCTAAATTCAAATATTTTTATTCATCTCAAAGTATTGCCATAGCTATACATAACTTTGCACTTTTATTGCTGTAAAAAAAAGGTTTTAGCAGTCCGCAATCTATGTTTAATAAGTAGGTAGTTTTATATACATATGTACATCTTCTAATGAATTACCGTTTGCTAAAAATAAGTGTAGTACTCTAAACGCTGTAGTGCCTATTAAAATACATTAACAGTCTATTTCGGTTGCGAAGCCGTCAATAGCGCTGCGTGTCAATTAAAGACAGTTAAATTTAACGTATGACAGTCGTGGCGAGAAATCGTTAGTAGAGGATATAAAGTTTGTATTTATGTGACATGGCAACACTACATTTTATATAATGTGAATCGTAGAGACTAAGTAATAGACAATCGAGAATTTAATTCTATTCAAGAAGCTATTAGCGAAGTATTTAACAGAAGGTTATTTTGTTATAATGATACCTTTATTATTAGTGCTTCACATGTCGAAGGATACTTAAGCTTTTTACATATATGTACATACATGTATGAGAATGTATGTCTATTGGTGGTAGCGTAAGGTCACGACCTTGTCATGTTACTGTAGCTTACTATGTAGCTATGGATTAAACGGTTTTCAATAGAAATTGCCAAAGGATTTAGGTTTACAGTCTCTACTGTATCGATTTGGCCATATTAATTTGCGTGAATATCTTTGTAGATTTTTCTACCTAACCTCTTTTCACCATTCAAGACCGACTTACTGTTTAATTACTTGTTCTATTTAGAAGCTTACTATTAAAATTACCTACAAAGTTTTTATGATTTCGTTTGTTTCAATGTTAATAGTGTAACATACATAATAAGTATCAGAAAATTGGCGTACTGTGCGGCAATTATTAACGGCGGCATTGCTGCTAAAAATCACAGCAATGTGAATGTTAGTGTCGCAACAGACAAATTAGAACGTTGCCACTTGGCTACTGGTAGACAATAGGCGCTCGCCTAACGCCAAGACCGGCCTTTCGCAAGCAATCGACTCAACCACAATCCACAGATAATTAACGCGTAAACAGCCACGCATATCCCGACGGGGATTTATAACGATTGGTATCGCTCTCTGCCAATCAGACACGCTTCAATGTCAACCACAAATTGTCTATGTCGGAAATTCGAAAATAGAACTCGTGTTTAGCTCGGCCTGTAATTAATCCAATTATATGTACATATGCAGTATTCTTACAGTAGTTTACACGCTGTATTATGATTTGATGACCGTAGCGACAGGATTTTAAAAAAATGGGGTAGCAAGATAATTTCAAAAGCCATATCTAAAGTAAAGCTTTTATAAGTGTTCATTAATTTCGATCAGTTTTAACTGGTATTCAGAGTAAGTAAATATTACAATTACGGCGAGACCAATATTTACTACGAAATATCGTAAATTTTGCTCCTGTATATCTAACTTACATTAATATGTTATTATATCTACCTACTACCCTTCTGAGGTTATGTTACCTCATTATTCATTCATAGCAGGAACCTTTAATTATTAAAATTAGGCGTAGTAAATCTCCTTATTCCGCTTTAGAATAATTTAGCTAATTATTCATAGGGTACACAAATTCAGATCCTTATTTTTGACAGAAGTCAAATCTGCTTTAATGGACGATTTTATGTTATGCCTACCTTTGTATAATTTCTTAAAAAATAAATAGTTACGTATATTCTTTCACATGCGATTGATTCTTTAAACATAGTTGCTAATGTGCAAAACTCAAAACTGTTAGCTGATGTAAATAGATTAATTAAGGAAGTAATTACGCCACCATGCCAAATGTCTTTGTTATTTTGTTTATACCCGCGTGTTTGCGCAGGTACATAATTAATTTATAAAAGATTTGTAGGTAAATTGTGACTGTTTTAGCTAACATGTTTAGTACCCATATCTCCGGTCATTACCGAGGCGTGTGGATGACAATTTTCGTTAGGCATAGACAAATTTATTCAAATTATTTAGAAACTCGAAACATTCCATTGTAAAAATATCTCAATGTATAGTTTTAATCCACTTTATTATTGGCGGTTACATATTTAAAATAATTGAACAGATAATTGGCGAGATAAGCTAAAAGTTCGCCAGGCAATTATAGAGTTAAATTTAGATAACGTAGCGACAATGGCCTGTGATTGATTACAGTAATGAAGAAACCGTGCATCACGATGTCGCTGGCCAGGAGAACGTTTCTGACAGACGAATAAATAAATAAAATGAATGATGAGCATCAACGCACGATTGCAGATAACATTCTGTTCATTTAATTCAGGCGATAAAAAAATCATTATTTTTATCTGATAACGAAATAAATGCCGAATTGTAAAGCAAAACATTAAACCGAGTATACATTTTTATTTTATTGTAGTAAGTAGGTATAATAGCTAGAAATATCTGTCCATAAAAAAAAAATTAAATAAAACAATTACTGGGCAACACTGGAGAACTATACGAAAAGAATAAAGTTTTCGAAATTCAAAAAAAGCGCTTGCGCGCCCTTCTGTGTAAGATGTATTGTATCGGTACAGCGGTCAATATAAATAACCGCCTTGGTTCAAGTCCAATGGTGCAACCACGTACGCTAGACCTAATGCTCCAATAACCGTTTAATTGCTTCTCGTAATTGTACGTATTTATTCGGTTCTATGTCGATGATCGCTAAAAGGCGGTTAAAAGAAATATTCGATATACTTACTTACCGGTGAGTAACCCTCAACAGATACAAGGGTAAAAGTATATAAATAAAATAAATCAAGAATGTAGTATTTGGATAAATATAAGCGATCATTATTTTGATTTACCCTTGTTATTAAAAGCCTAACAATTTCACCGGCAGCCATGTTTTCGAATCCTAAGTTACGGGTATTAAATAAACAAGATATTTTAATGTTTATGAAATTTAAGGCTAACTTGCATAATCCATTGTTGAGATTTTTATTATTATCGTTGAATTCGATGATGTAAAACACTACGTGTTGACAGTGAACACATTTTGTAAGCCTGTTAAAGTTATTTTTTTCTTAAATACATTTTTTTTGGTTACATCTAAGGTGTTGGAAAAGTCGTCTTACGATAATATGTAGCCATTTCGGTTTTCCTCGGTTCCCTAAGCACGCTGTCTCATAATAATTTACCTACCCAATATAAAAATGTCGCTTCTATCCCCTGTGGTTTGTAAAATGTTACGGCGCAGGTTAGGTCCAATTTTTAATTCATGCCTCTATGAATTACAAATTTATTCGCTTTGCAATTGTATTTGTCAGTAATACAATACGGACGAGTGATCCGTTGAAGTTATTCAGACCTCAAAGTAAGTATCAAAACGTCAAGACAAGTGTTCTCGTCAGTTGAAAAGTCGGATGTTAAAACACGTTTCTATTAATCGGAAACTGTAGATTTGGTTAATGAAAATATATTAACAGTTGAACACTACAAAATGAAGAAAAATCTTCAACTAAAAAAAAACATTCAACAAAAAAAAAAATTATGAAGGTGACAATATTTGGTAAAACAAAACAAAGCGTCACAGCGAGAACTAGGCACTCACCGTAGAGATATCTCACTACGAAGGAGACCCTGTTGTCCCAGGAGTAGGCCATGTCGAGTCGGTGTGGAGTGACAGGCGCGTCGGTGGCTGAGAGCTGCGGGCTGCGGCGCGGGAGAGGCCGTGATGGCGCGGCGGCTGGCGGCTGGCGACTGGCGCGAGCGGCCGCCGCGCGCGCCACTCCGCCGCGAATAACCGCGAAAACGCGACAAGAGAACGCGCCGCGTCACACACTGACGCTACATCAGTTACATGTCACAATCATGTCCTACCTGCAATTGCATTTCTTTTCTAAAACATCCCAGGTCGTCTCCACCGGCTAGATATTCGTAATATAAAAGTATAAGGATTGTAAGACCTTAGCCTTACGGACTTAATGGAAGTTTGCACTTAACAAATTTGATGATCGTTAAGTTTTAAATTTCAAAAGACAAAAGACATTTATTTGCACAAATATGGGTACATTAGAGGATCTTAAAAAGTTATTAGTTCAATCCATAT
>DWQT01000497.1:0-22196 GCA_018244895.1 Myscelus amystis hages | reverse complement strand
TTGTTGTACCAACTGTAAAGATAACGAACGTTAAATTAAAATCCTAATGTCTAGCTATATGGAACCTGATATGCCTCGTATTTTTCATAACTTATGTTCTTTCAGTAATCAATCGTATTCAATTAAATGCTGCAACTGTTTTTAAGTTGATTGACATTTACGGTGGACGCTTAAAAATATTGACATAGTAATTGTAACCTATTGTTATCCGGTCACATGGGGGTGAATGCACAAACGATTTGTATAGAAAAATTCATTAACAGGTCTCGCATGGAATATTGCTCCCCGGGGCGCCTTTGTATCGGCTTTATACCAATTTTCACTCGGTTTAGATAGCCATGAACTGAAAATCCACGATATTAGTCGTGTCATTACGGATCGGTTAGAAACAAAAATAATGTAGTAGCATAGTATCCAAAATTGTAACGCTTTTATGAGATGTACCTGTATATTGTTACCAGATTCGAACGTAGTTATAATTGGTCATAATATCTTCAATGCCCTAATTACCATTTAAAGTCAGGTGTAATGGTATATATTTTAACATAATTATGCTACTTTTATGTCCACACTGCAACGTCGACGAGGCTATAATCCAATATTTCGTCATCAATCTTACCGACATCTTATATCCCGCGTCGGTTCAGAAATTTAATTAAAAGAAAGCATCAACAAAATTTTACTTTATTTTGTAATAACGCTACGAGTCTGGGGAGGTTATCGCAAGTCATGGTGCATGCTTCACCTAATTACTTTTGCAGACTTCTGGTTTTAATGTATTATTGATTATCTTATACGATTAAAGTTAGTTAAATGAAATAGAACGAAATGAATTATACAAAATATTCTCACCTTTTGGCAATCAAACGAATTAACTTATCGTAAGAGTTATATTGATTAACAAGTATTTGAGAATTAGGTCTCACACTAGCTGATGAAGACGTGAAAAGTCGCCGAAACTAGCATATGTGTATGAAGAGAGTGGTGAATTTAGGAGAAGCACTTCAGGTATGTAAGGACAGAGTATTTGGCACTCGGTGCTTTCTACCTACCTTGTTAGAAACGTGACGTGATGATATAATAATAATAGCATTAGTAACGTTTAATATAGGCACTCTACATTAAAACTACGAAATATATTTAATTCCTGAAAAATCGTCCAATTTCTTAAACAAAGGCGTAACAAATTTCTCTAACGCGAAGCAAAGCAAAATTTAAAAACATTGTAGAAGGCGGTTTACGGTTACGAAGCAAAATTGTATTTGTACGCAATTAATTACTTTCGCTCCGAGACAAAAAACATTGTTCAAATTAATTAAAGGACTCTTGGAAAGTCAAACGAAGTGTTTAATCAGACGCCCCAATAAATACATACTAGTTGATTTACTTCCGTAAATTAAATTTACCTTTTTACTTTAAACAGGCCTGGAATAGCATGTTGACTTTTCAAATGGTGTTTGTTCTACGTACATAAGTATGTTTTTGTATGTGCCCTTGTGAATGAGCCAAAGGATGTACTGAAACGAAAGCTGCTTCATGATTATAACAGTATAATATTAATAACTTTTGACTTTTGGCCCTTGACTTTTTTAGGCGTCTTAGGTGGGATGATTCCGACATAATTATGTTAAATCGATATCTCGCTTCATTTGCAAATTGACACGCTACCGAATATTACTTACAATCGAATCGAGGATCTGTAGCTGTACGGAAACGAATATAATTCGTTATGAACACAGTTAAGAAATGA
Organism: Myscelus amystis hages; assembly: GCA_018244895.1. NCBI lineage: Eukaryota > Metazoa > Arthropoda > Insecta > Lepidoptera > Hesperiidae > Myscelus > Myscelus amystis. The sequence continues at coordinate 20,446 of DWQT01000497.1, read as the reverse complement.
AGAGCGTACTTTTTGTAAGTCCGTAATGTTCTTAAACACAATAAATTTATTAAAAAAAACTAGATCTGAGATGTTATTAATAGTTTCCGCATTTTATTATCAGAATAAAATATATTACAGCATTGAAAAGTACCTTAAACATCTATACTCATCACCTAATACATTTTGTCGAAACTCATATATTTCTAGTTTTTATGAAACTTTTGCTGGAACTGGTGTAGTGAATATTCCCATAGAAATGAGATATTTACCCGCCGCAATTAATGTGGTATCTCGCCCCTTTGATACTCATATCACTACCACCATGCATAATTTCATTAGAATCGAATTTTAAGTTTTTAAAGCGAACAAGCAATCATACTAAAATTTGTTTTATAAACAAAGACATATTTATGTGACATTAACGTTAAAATACCGTACCTAAGGAAAGGAAATATTTGTTTTCAATTTATATACTCCACGGGCAGCTCGTCTCTGCTGAATCATAATATATGATATATATATATCTCTTATAGCAACTTTCCGAATGATACTATATTATAGAAGTAACTAAATTACTCTAATCTAGCAGTATTGGCGGCAATAATTAATATAATTGGTTTAACCGCGTAAGCTGTTGAACTAAGTCTATTCATTAGTTTCGCGATGTGGGGCTCCCTCCGTACCTTGGAATCTATACTAATTTCAAGGAAACCACTTCTACTACTCGGCTTAACCCCTTGTAAAATCTTTGGCACGATTGTATTTTTTATTAAGAAACATACATTTCTTATACTCGAACGAACAACATACAAAAAATAATCATAAGTACTAATTATAGGGAGACCTAGATTCAGTTTTACTAATTTCATTAGACTCTATCAATAGGATATTCAAACTACCCGTTGTCCGTTCCTAAATGCAGATGGCATCTAAGAATAAGCTTAAGAGTTAAAGCGAAACTGCGTGGTAGATCAATTTATACATTTACACTCTCTTCTAATATATCTTGTCAGCAATGAATTTTGCTTTTCCTGTCGGGTTCCCCGACTCTTTAGCTAATGAGGGTCTTAGGTCGGAAGATATTCAATTGCCTAGATTTCCTTAATTCACAGCGACCGAGAGCAGAATAAGTACCTACTTTTTGTCGTGCATCCGGACAAAATGAATTTATAAGAACATTGAACCCTTTCACGACTATTATCGACCTTAAGTAGGGCAATGAGTTGTTTACGTTTATATTATATCGTCAAACGGCCCAGTTTTGATTGTCAAAAAACAACCTGACCCGTATACAACTCTCCCGTAGTTAGATATGAAAAGGGATGCAGCTTCATATGCACATACATGTATGAAAGGGTGGTTCTGCATAAACAATCAGTTCCGACTCCTTATTAACGATTGTTTTCGTTATTGTACTCTTTTCATTCATTATTAATTATATTCATAAATGAATATAATATCATTGTTCAAGACTTACCTCTCGACCTGATAATATTATTATTCGTTATTTGAACACAAATACATATTGTAAAATTAATGCGGTGCTCCAATGCATTGTGACAACCGCTTTGTAGTAGTCCTACAATACTCCTAGCGACTGGAAAACGGAATTTCTATATTAATTTATTTCTTCAAATGAACCACTTTGCTTTTAATAAGCATACATGAATTACTTTCGCTTTCGGCTCTACGAGTTCCTGAATAAATAAAATGCGGGCCGTCCCACACCGTTTCTTCCCTCCCTTTGTACTCATACTTCCTGGCATGCGTAATGGGATACCCTAACAAAATGGCGGAGGATCCTTTGTGCTAAATAAAAATCAGTACAATGGACGCAAGGCAAATCTGCATGGAGGTCAGTAAAGTTTCCCTTTTACGGAACAGAAATTGTGCCAGCCAAGTTCACGAATGTAATAGGTCTTGTTATTAAAAGCGTTCTGAAAGTAAAGAATAGAAACATTAACAGCGTTGGACAACGGGCGCTTTACAAAAATTATGAAAGGAGGTCCGCTTTAGCTTACCAATAAGTATTTAGCAGTGACAAGGCTTCTGCATTTGATTTCAGACTTCATTCGCGGGGATGTTGGGTTCAAACACGGGCGATGATCTCTGGCTTGACAAAGTTAAAGTACGTTATTAAAATCAAATGTCACTCGCTAAAACGTCGTGAGGAAACGGGAACTATACGTAATATTGCTCTCTAACCGTCAACTTCTGCGTAATGAACACAATGAAAAACGATCAACATTCATAAATCATTTTTTTAACTAGTGTGTTTAGAAAAAGTCTTATCTAATCTCTCTTTGGGAACTTTAAAGAAGAATAGAACAAAAACAAGTGCAAAGTCAGTCTTGAATAAATGAAATCCGTCTGAATAATGACTTGAAATTTTGCCATCTCAATGTATTTCGATAGTTCATAGCAACACCGGAGAGCAGACACCGATTTCCGCGATTGCAACTAACATGTTTGTCAATGTCACAGTTCGATGCTCGACATTATAAAGGACTATCTAAGTTATTCTCGTACAGTTTTTTTGTACGCTGCACTTTGTTTATATTGAAAGAAAAAATCGGTGTTTTGTTACTTACTTTGTGCGTCTGTGACTTAATTGATAAATAATCTCAGAACTACTTAACAAAGGGCATTTGGTACCAAATGAGTCTATTTTACACTAACTGAACAATTAATAAATTTCATTTATAAATGAGTAAACACATCATATTCATATAACACCTTCAGACATAGAAATCGTATTGCACGTCATAGAGTCTGTTCCGGTTGGAAATAGAATTCAGAAGAATCACTCTCACGACCACTCCATCAACGCCCATCAGTCAAATATATCATATGTTTTTAATTTTTTAAATTTTCATTTCTTTTTGCAACGTATAAAAAAGCAAGCAATACTGTTTATTCAAAAGCAAATTCAGTGGAAACAATTCTAATCAAACAAACACCAAGTTCATTAGGTTTACTCGAAACGTATGAGTACCTATCATTTAATGTGTAAATACCTCTATATTTATATATTAAATGTCTAGATATCTTGAAATAAAACAGATATGTTACACCCAGAATATTTCTGTTGGTATAGTCACGTACAATGTGGATCGGAGTTAGCACTATAATGATCTCGTTAGCACCAACGCTTGCATGAAGCGTAAAAATATGCAACATAAATTTGCTGCAGCATTAGAAATGTTAATAAGACTTATGTTTTTTTCTCGATCATCATATATAATCTGAGTAATAGCAGTACAGAGTCAATCATAATTCAGCTAATAATTTGTAGTTACATACATACATACATATATAGTAAATCATATGATAAAGCTGAAATACTGCAATGTATAATCAACTTTAGGATTCCAATTATATGTATCACTTACAAGAATTACTTAAGCCTAAATTGAATTAACTTTTTATTTCAGTTTTCTTCAGGACCCGGTTTTCTATGGACAACATAAATAACTCTAAGACTACAGTATAATGGTAATAACATTAGTATTGTTAAAAATATGAAGGATTTATAAATTCTACATGGAAAGTAATATAATAAAAAGTTACGAACATATAATAAGAACATAATAAGAATCATTTAGTAAGCTCCAATTTTTTTCTTCTTCAGTCCCTTTATTGTTAACTTTTGAAGGTACAAGAGCTACCACGGTGTCAGTGCAGATCGATAGACTTCACTTACTTGCAAGAACATTGTATCAAACTCTAAAGAGTGCACATTTTCTCACGATTTTTCCCATCCATTTACGAGTCATAATTATTTTTTAACTAGCTTTTGCCCGCCGCTTCGCGCGCGTTAAATTACTATTTCCGAAATCACATTAGAAATCTGAAAAATAACAGTATTTCTCTACTATATAATGGGCATTATTATACATAGAAACCTTCCTCTTGAACCGCTCTGTCTATTAAAAAAACTGCATCAAAATCCGTTGCGTACTTGTAGAGATCTACGCATACATAGGGACAGGAAGCGAAAGCGACTTTGTTTTATACTATGTAAGGGTTTATAAAATTTATCATTTCGCCATAGATAAACATAAATATATCTAATCCCTTATAAAAATGTCTAACTAGGCCATCGCAGGCAAAGGTAGCATAGCGTACAGACAGTTTTGGCAGCCACCGCCGGCGATGTGTCACGGGCTTTGACAAACACGCGAGAGCAATCGCGGACGACGACTGCACTTCCGTGTCGCGAAGACTGATGGCGCTCCGGTTGATGTTATCATTTAGTATAATTTTAGCCTCGCTTCATATAACTCCGAGCTTATTAATTGATCTGAACTTACGTAGTATATTAAAAATGGTTAATGGTAAACTTATCGAAAGTAATGACACCCTTTAATGAATAATGAAAAACTTTTAATACAAACCATAATTGATAAATCGGTTATCAATTTGACTTTTCTCATTTTAAAATAGACGAATTTTATACACTGCAACGCCTTCTAGTGCTTTTACAACAATGAAACAACAGCCTGTACAAAATTATACATATGCATATTAATTAAGAATCCTAACCGTTTATTAAATCCGTAAGTTATTAATACAATTTTCACAGTTAGTGTTAACAGAAATTAAACACAAAAAATATATTCGTTACAGCAACGGTGCCATTCAAAGAAACAAGCCGAAATATGTTTCATTAAAAAGTAAATTAAACATGAAATTCGCAGTCCACTGTAAGTGTGTAACATAGTAACAACGTAGGCAGTTAGCTTAATGGTTGCCGGACTGGGCAGTATACAATCTGTTGGAATTTAGTTAGCGGACTTTTGTTTAAGCAAAATATCGCAATTTACTTTCTGTGTACGTAGGTATACGAATTTCAACACAACATAACGATTTAAAATCGTCCGATTTCTATATCATTGCAAAACTGTCACGTTTTATAAGATGATATAGTGTACTCGTAAGTTTCTACAACAAAACAATGCAGTTGCATTTTCTCATGATGTGTCTTTTCAAAGTATGTTAAGTTTTAAACGCAGACTTTATTATCAATTCCCTATCACGGCAGTGATACGGCGAGTAAAAATGTTAGGAGAAAAACTGCACAGCTGAAAATTTACCTGCTTACCTAATGTTCTGTAATGTTTTTGAAGTTTGCCAACACAAGTAGTATAGTATGGAGTTAAAACTTCTTATTAACTGAGGTGATCCGTATTTCTTCTTCCCAGTATTTACTCTAAATGGCTAAAGATGAAACACATTACTTTTAAATATCAGCTATGCAGATAAATTCTATTTAACAAATATGAAAAGATAGAAACGTTATAACCATCGTACGAAATAATTCCAGGGACCGTTATTATTAGGAATATAGGCTTTGGAGTAAATTGATCTAAATGAACACGTTAATAAATATTTAACGAGATTAACTTAATGGCTCGCTGGCTACTAAACACAATGGATATTGGTGTTTATGAAATAGCGATATTGAATGCTTGTTGTGTACAATATATGCGGCGCTGCGCAAAATAATGTATCGCCCATCCAATTAAATTGCAAGCTACTTCTTTTTTTATTAACTTTTATCTAAGCTAGTGTGTGGCCAGTGATTTCAATGTTGTATAATGCTATAATATTAAACTTCCAGAATTCCCAAACTGCTTAGAATAAATTTTGTTTCACAAAGACACAGTAAAGCGAACTTAAAAGGTATATTTTAAAATGGAAGCGCTGATTCTGCACTAAGACGTGGCTGTGCGATACTCCTTCTTTATAAAAATAAACACTACACGTTGCGCGTGGCTTTACCCGCTTTATTTTGTATTAAGAACCACTTGATTACTTTTTAAAGTCTCAGCGTTTAATTTTGATTGTGAGGAAAGCATAGCCTATTTTAGTTTTCATATTGTAGCTATATAATAAGCGAAAATATTTCACAGAGACTCAAAAGTTCCTATTGCTTTCTGAGACATTGGTGTACTCTAGTATTCCATGAGTTATACGTATTTTTATATGACCAATTAAACCATTAAACCTTGAAAATAACACTAGCTACCATATCCACTTTCACATTTGTGATATTAGTAAGGATTCTGAGAACGGATTCTCTTATTCACGGTCCGCACACCTGCCTCGGCGGCAACTTGCAATGAAAAGTCGTCTTCTTGCCAAATTTCAACGTACTCTTTGCGTCTGCAACGGCAATATTTACTTTCCAGTGTTTCGTGATGATATAAAAGATGTGCTCTGTATGAAACATTCGGATGGAGAATACCTTGCACTATTTTTAGAAATAAACCTTTCCAGCAACTGGAAAGGTGTACGTTTCGCATAACTGGAAATATTAGATATTAATAACACTTAGTGATAAATGAAATCATGTATTAATGTTACAATTTAATTAATCACGGTTGCTAAAATACCGTCTAAGCTATGATACCTATCCTAGACTTACAAATTCATTACTTTATTTATTAAAGTTAACTTTTGTTTTACTGAATTAATATAATCATCTTCCCCCTTTACTGTCTTAGGGTAACCATAAGCAAATACATAATACGAAGCAAGTAGTCTTTTGTTTCCATTAATAACAAGGTTTTCTTTTGTCGGTTTCTAAAATATGCCCCCACTGGTGACCAAATATTTTGAAATTATGACTAATTGTTTAAATTCGATTATTTTTAAACAGACCATAAATCCTTATGTTGCAAAAGTTTAAAGTTTCTTAAAAGCAACACCGCATTATACAATTCTCGAACAACAAGAAAATACACTGGCTCTCTTGAATGCTAAAGCATCCTTTTGAAATAGTTTCTCTTTGACGCCGCTAAATGAAATATGCAATTTGTATCTCTGTATTGATTGCAACAAGGCGCTGTTTTCTAAATGATATTAAAACTTAATTTGTATTTTGATATCTATTGTACTTTGTTCACTTTTCTTATACTGTCGACTTTTAATGAGCACCTATTGTTTATAAGCTTCCAATACGAAATAGACAATAGGGTCATATTAAAAGGGTACATGCATCAGAATACTTAACAAATGCTTAGGTAACATTGTTGTACCTATTATGTCTAATTATACTTAAATTCATTGAATTCAATTTTAATTCATCGTATCGTACAAACAGGTTTGCAACATAATACAGATATGTAATGATGGTCAAATATCAATCAAATTAACATACATTAACATCACTGGAGCAGCATGGTCGAGTATTCTTCAAAGTAAAAAAATGTTGAGGGTTTCCTAATTTTTAGAAAATATTATATACTTTAAAAAATCTTTATGGTGTGCAGGTTTCCTCGCGATCTTTTCCATCGTCGTTATAACAAGTGATATTTTAATTTTTGTTATAAAATCCACGTAACAAGTTAGTGGTGTGTGCCAATATCGAACCCAAACCCTCTAGTGAGGCAGGCTTCATTTCAAACCACTTGGCTGATACTGTTTATCAGTCGTTTCCTGATTTAGATAACGTGGAAGATTAAACCAGAACGGGATAGCAAATGTTGTAGCCGACACATTGTTTTTATACGGTTAATACACTTCCTAGATGTTATAGAGCGTGAAAAAAGGCTGAAAAGAAATGAGCTCTCGTTTATAAAGAGTTTATCGTTACACTAAGTAATTCTGTAACTTGTGACTTTGCCTGAGGAATGAACAAAGCTGAGACTGCTGATTGTATGTGTCAATAACAGGCTATTCTTACTTACGCTTAGTTTTCTTTTTCTGAATAAAACATAAAAGGGAATAAGGAAAACCCAAGGTTAATCATTCCCAAGCCTTTGTATCACTTAAACAATCTTTTATTGCGTAACACATCTATGTAGGATTCTATTAATTGTTTTTTTTTTGATGATGTATAGAATACTAGCATACATTTAAATGAATTACAGATTTTGCGAAAATGATTTTGAAATCGGCCGTCTATTATGGCTATTTTTAAGTCTTATAATGTTTCACTTATGTAGACTAGATTAATAAACTTACATATTTATATAACCACGCATAATATTTTTATAGATATGCATAATATGTACATATATACTTATATGATGTAAAGTGGAAAATATTAATCTATTTAAAATACTCGAACATCTCTATTACATAACTTACTAATATAAAATATATAAAAGAATATCTTCTATAATATACTATGAATACCTTTTCAAATCGATCAATCTAGGATGAAGGGCATCGGACGCTTTAATATTCATAAGCCATTGTAATTTTTTCAACAATAGCCAAAATACTTAGTGCGTAGCTTTCCGGTATTGTTATAGCAGTTCCCGAGTGAGATAACTCATGGATATTATATAGATATGGTACCCCATAATATCCTGGAACATTTTTCTAAAATCTTCGTAGAGGCGTTCAGGCGTCCCCTATTCAATGATCGAACTTCGCTCATATTTCTTCTCTTACGCAATTCAAGTTTGTTAATGAAAGACCCTTGTAACTTTAATCCTTGTAACTTAGAAAATTAATTCTAAAACAATTTGAAGGGCCGTTAAAAAACTTTGGCGAAATTTCGTTTGTACGCAATTGACGAATTAAATGAAGTCTTCGTTTGACAGTCCTATAAAGGTTTAGCCGACTTTAAGTAAGATCAAAAAACTCGTCTATTCTCGTAAAACTTTTTTTAATGTCAATAGGAATTTTAGATAACTATTATATAGATATATTGATCTTAGTATTATTATTATATACTGACTGAAAAGAGGTAATATTTACTTGAGGTGCAAATTGCCTGACGAAATAGTTATCAGATTTCTTGGTACGGAGTTTCAACTTTACGAAGCCACGAGTAAATTTGATGATAAAACTAACCTTTACTAAGGTGAAGATAAACCTATACAATTAACATTGTGAGACTCATGCACTAGGTGTCGGTAATCGTAAGTGGACTGTATCATTATTGTGAACCAATCCTTGCCCAGGCTCATAAAGTAATGGAAACCACATACGTTGACATCCCATTCGCTCTGATAGCGCGACTTGCCAACGTGGATATACGAGAAAGGGGAAGGCACAGAAAGTTTCAGTCTCAGACGTTGAAATTACTAATGATTTAATCCTTTCAATTATAATACCCATCACATCAGGTTAACATAGGCTTTGGTGCAATATAGACTGAGAAAAAAATACTGGGGGAACAAAAACTCTCCGCACTCTTAAGTAATAAGTTTTGTGCGAGAGTGCGTGACACCCTTTTTATGTTTTTTTTTTCAACCTAAGTATTCGGTTACAGTATAATACGGTTTTATGGTCAAGCACGTTTTATGTTTTTCCTTAAAATCACATTTGTATTCGTTTTAGATTTTAATGTGGCCGGCATATTATTATATATTTTAGGACCAATTATAATACTTATCTTGATACATTTATTTCTGGTTATTGAACATATTTAGGCGATTTTTATTAAAGTACAATATGGGTGACATTTAACTAATTATATCTGACAAGTAACTTAATACAACTTGTTTTTTACATAACTAATTGGTAATTATTTGTGGGTATGCAAATTATTATCTCTTACTAAGGTAAAGTTAGAGGAAAGACTCGGGAAGGGTAACAAAAACGCAAGACGGAATTAATGATAAACGTTCAGCAAACATTCTTATACTACATTTCTAGATACATTTTTTATTACATACGATTTTTTTCCCTCCTTGTAAAGTTACTCCTACTTAAAACAGTTATTATATTTTACGACATTCACCTACTACATACACATATTAATATGTTGTTATTATTTACATAAAATTTTACGTATTAATACCATACGACTAACTTGGCGTCATGGTACACAGTAATAATAAATAATAATATTCGTTGCATTTTTATAGGTGACCGATAAAACCGGATGATAAAAAAACATTCTATTTTTTCTATACCCATTTTCAAATTATCCACAAATAAAAAGAGAGTGATTCGATTTGAAAACAAAAATTACAAGCATTTTAACTGAAAAGCATAGTGGCGGTGCGAGACAGTTTTAATTTTGTATAAGCTGTTACAAATTTGTTTGTTAGGCGACTGGAGGGTTATTTGTATGTAAAAGAGCGTAATGGTTTCGGGTTATTGCGACTCCACTAGTAATTACAAACTTGTTTGAATTGCTCCGGGTTTAGCTAAATTAAATTCAGGATATATGGGAATGTCTGTCATAACTTTGAGTACACAATTTTAATATATGAATTTTTAATATAATTTAAAAGAAAATATATAATTAATCTAAAAGTAGATATACATACCAAAGGAAAATTTACAAATCTTTTCTAATATAGAAAGAACTTACGAATACAAGAGTACCTAATTCTTGATCAATCTATACGAATATTAATTTTAATCTATACCCATTTAATATTATAACATAATAAAAATAACAATGACAAAAAGTAGGGGCTGCTAATCAAAGTTGCAATATAGTGTACGGAATGATGAGGTACAATAAGTAAATTAAAACGTGCAGGAAGAGTGTCCACATTTGAGAGTATAATAGATTTATTATTCTGAGCAGAGAATCCGAACGCGAAGCATATTTGAAACGTATGGGGATATATTATTCCAGAAAAAATGAATAAGACATATTTTCTCTCAAAATATGCCACGTAGAGAGAGAGCGGGAAAAACAACATCAGCCAAAACTGTTAAACGCCTTTAGCAATGTTCACAGAACAATTTATTGACTGTCAAATAATAACACTTTTTACACCGTTTTTGTACACCGTTATAGAGATAATTAACAAAATAAACATTTTACAGGATAATACAATTAAGAATTTTGTTTAGAACTTCAAGACAGCTGCAGTCAAACGCAATTTTAACATGAACGTCAAAATATTTCTCCTATTTTCCATTGCATTGGACGTTTCAAACAGTTAGAATGAAACGGAAAATCAGTTTTGGCTTACAAGGTTTCGGTATAGGATACAAAGCGTAAGAACAGAGGCGACCTGCAGTTGCTTCTAACGTTAAATACGCATAGATAGGCACCCATGTGTGTTGTCGATGAAAATTAGCATTAACATTCGTAATTAAACAGTGTTATTAGTTTCTACGATAAACTTTTACAGTATATGTACATATATACTGTACTGTACTTTTTGTAGTCTGTTTTTCATATTATTTATACGGCATATAATTATTGTGCCACACTATGGACGCTTATGGAAGATACGAGTATATTATTAGACAAATTAACTATCTAAACGCGACAAAATGCTTGTAGTCTTGATACGGTTGTAAAATGCAAATCAAAGTAGTCCCTAGTTCGGTCAAGTAATATAGGTATGCTAAAAATAAATGCTGAAGGATTGCTGCTTCAGGCAAACCCCGAATTCTAAGTTTAGTTATACTGGATTTACCAAATTACTGCACACAGATGCAGTTCTAACTTGAAAATAGTGAAAACTTTGTATTTTCAATTGCAGTGGACCGTTCAATCTGGTAAAGTGAAACGAAAAATCTATTTTAGCAGAAGAAAGTCTCGGTATTGGATGCAAAACACAGAAACAAAACATTGTGCACCTGTATCTAACGGAATATGCACCCAAAAAGGCGCCCTCTGACGGTCGGAGCGACAATTTGATATAAGGACATGTACGAGTAAGAGTCTCCAGTACCGACTATTTATGAATGATACTTATGATACTTATAGTACTATCACTATATTTCAACTTTGTAACAAAACAATACCACGTGAATTTCAATCGATTTCGTAATTGATTTTTCAAAAATTTCTCATAAAAAAATATTTAAATGCAGCAAATGTAACAATGTATTTTAAAGCTCATTTATTAATGTCTGCTTCAATAAAGTAAATATTTAATTATAATAGTATATAACGTCGTCGATGCGGCAGCTCTAAAAGTAGCTAGTAGTATAATCAGAAGTACTTCTGAATACTAATATTATTATAAGTTCGCACAGCAGTCCATAAAAAATGACACACGGTATATAAAGAACAGATAACATTTTTCTTATAAATTTTTTTGTCTGGGGTCGGACAATCGTATTCTGTGATTGATTTATTCGAGTGTAATGAACCCAGGTACGTCATGTAAAGACATATCACATACCTCAGTGAGTCAGTTGCCCTTCGACAAAAATCACATAGTGTGAACGCTAACACCTTTGCCAGATTTACATAAACGAGTCTTGCGAACACGTGGATTCAGCGCACCTTTGACAGAAACGTATTTTGTTATCACTGCTCACATAATACATGTGTAGTACGTATTCAGCATGAAGACAGTCGAGTATTTTTAATAAGCTTCACTGCCTATAGCCGTTTGTCTGTCAGTTTACCATGACATTAGTGTCAGAAGAGGTAACCGCTGATGCTTACCAACATACAAAATGAATCAATTTCTACTGTTTCTATCTATACAATATATGTGAAATCTTATATATTAAATAATGTTGTTAATATGTAATTAATTATGATTGGTATATTAATATTAATCTGTAAACATGTTACAATCCTTAGGCTACATAAAAATTATGATGACCGAAATAAGTTTGAAGCCAGTAATGGACCCAGACATGTCGTTTTGTGAAATACAACAAAACTTTTCTGATGACGAACGGGTGAGTAAAGATGTTGAAATTAACTACTCGTATATTGAATATAACTGTACCTCAACATAACTCATCTACAACTTCCATTTCAGTTGTTAATATAATATATTATTTTTATTTGATTCCGAGTAGTCTCACTAAAATGTTTACGTCTAAAAGCATCATTATAGATGTTGGGAATTATATAACGATGCTTTTAGACTCAGCGTACACGCAATACTGGGACTCGAGCTCGACTAGAAGCGCCTGCAGGTTTACGAAAATTGTAAGCTTTCATAGTTCGTCGACTAATGCTATTATTGCGAATGACGACAATTTATTCAGAACAAATTCATTGTAAATCTTCTTACATAATATTTACCCGTACTGCTGTGACGTATTCATGCAATAATGTATACTTAATTAATGTTTGTGTCTCTAACGATAAATTGACGAAACACGACAAAGAAAGTTAAAGAAGAGTAATATATTTTTTTATTAAAATAACCTTAATTAGGTAAGGTGAAATTTATTAAGAGTTTCCAATTCAGCAAACTTAAAACAATAACCAAAGCCTTAGGATAAATGTTATTAGAAAATCTAATTATTGTATCATGAGGTTCAGAAGCATGTTTCTTCGATGTTTGGACGAAAACCGTGGACGCTTTTAAAAACTTTATACGCATATGCGTGACTTGCATCCATGTGGAAACCTGCAAGCTAAAACAGTGTCCTGCGTAATGTTTTAAATCAAATCAAATTAACAATTTAATTAAATTGTGCAGAGGAGGATGGCGAAATATTAGACCATCTTACATTCCAGTTCCATTTCGCACCTTGATACCTAATACATAGATAGTAACATTAATTGCATACTATGTTTAATATTAACTAATTAGTAGAAGTTAAAGGATTAGTAACCTAAACAACTATGTTCTAAGTGAGAAAAACATACATTTGTTCTTTGGCCGGACGTAATCAGAGTATATATTTATTTAATGTATTATTTTTATATCTATATGTTTATCAGCTGTCCTTTCTCCATGTTTATCATTACTGTCAGTATTAACATTTTCTTGCTTACTATTTTTCTAGAAAGCGGTGCTGTTAATGGATTGCATCCGACTAGCCGAAATACCTGGGTAATTGTTTTTAACAGTATAGACAAAGATTTTCTATTAAAATTAGCTAGTAATTTATAAAAAAATGTTACTATTAAGAAATGTTAGGAAGTATTTAGAAGAGTTGTGATTTCAATGTATTACTTTGATAAAGAAAAATGGTTTTAGCGTTGGTATACCCTGTATCCTTTCTACATTTAAACAGTTGACTATAAACCATATTCAAACAACACATGACAAGACTTTTACATCAAAATATTCTGAGTCCTAAAATAACGTTCATTAAATAAATGAAATGTGTAAGAAAAATTAAGGCTTAGTTTTTGCAAAGAGCAGACGTACCGCCGCGAGGGATTTTCAACCTGTCAACGCAGCTTGATAAAATTCGCAGTAAGCGGTAACAAGGTTCCTATAAAATTATACTGAACACATAAAAGTGTAACAAAAGTAAACAAATAAATACATAAAAATAAGCAAACAATTCTTTGGTGCTAAATATAATTGAAACGTCTCACAACAATTTAAGCAATTTACTTATTTTACAATCGTTTGTAGATTATGTAGTCACAGATGGGGAAATCTATGAATACGTAAAGTTACTGTATGTCCAAATTGTCTAATACGTTCGGTCTGGTCGGCCCATTTCGTTTCACAAATAGACCATTAGGTCCCAATCCCTTTGCTATTTCAAAAGGATGAAGGGTTAATTTACGAGCTTAAAATTTAAATCTACGAGCAACTTGCTTAATGGCAGATTCGGGGTTAACTGTGTTGTTAAAGCGTATTATTATGAAGCGGGCTACACGATTACTTTTATCCCATGCGAAGTTTCTAGATTGTACTTTGTATAATGAATGCATAAACGTATTGTATAATTACACGTTGTTAATTTTAAACGGTATGTATTAACAAGACATATATTTTATTTTGCTTTCCTGTTCAAATATTGATTCATAACTCCTTTCCTGTTTATATACATCTACATGCAACGTATAAAACAATTGTCCTGAAGCTCCGTAATTGATTCCAGCTGTCGCCGACAAAACCCAATCTGATCGATTATCTCTTGTCTGCAGTGATTTCAATTACTAAACATATGAGTAATCGATATAGTCACATTTGTTGACAATAAGACTTGTTTCAGTATCACAATATTGTCTGTATTGGTGTCTTATGTATTAATTTTCTTCAAGTGCATACAAGTAGATACAATTATAAATTGATTGAATTGCTTTGCTCTCCCGGCAACTTTTCAAATTTTTCAACACATCGCCGGTTGTCCCCAGGCAGCAAAAGTACTTTCGGTAGCGAACTTTCAAATTTATATAGATCTCTCGAGATAAGAATTTCTTCGGGATTGCTTTGATAGTATTAAAAATGTACTGAAAACTTCTTACTTCTTTAGTTGGTTTTGGAGTTACAAATATTTCACAACATTGGTTATGTTGCGAATTGATGTTGTCTCTGTGGTGTAAATAATGCGTTTTTATTATCCATCAGTACGAAAGAATGACATTAAAAAAAATACAAAATAAACAGTATTTCTGTATAAATACGACTATAACATTGCCAGTGTTGCAATATTGAAGGATTATACGGAAACATCGGGCTTCAGTAATAAATATTGTACAAACAGATGTGTGTGTTATTTCAGTTTCACGCTAAATGTTTTGTCTACAGCGAACAGAGGCGGGCTCGGCGACACAAAACGTGTGAGCCGATAAAATGAACCCGCCCGAACTAAGAGCGATTCCATTAAAGTAGAAACAACGAACTGCGACGTTTTCGGTCGGCTACGGCTCCCCAGCGCCGGTGGTCCACAATTAATAATAGAGGTCTGCAAGTTGAATGCCACATGTTGTTGCATGGGCTTCTCTCGCCTTGCACGCTGAATACAGATGAGCTTATTTATGTAAATTTGCGTTGCCTCGGCGAGGACGACGCCCGCCGCCCCGCTCGGCACAATCCCGACCGTCGTAAGTGATTGATGCGGACGCCGATGACATTCCGCTTTACTAGCGATTAAAATTATTTGTATACGTATAAGTGCACACGAGATTATTATATTTTTTTAATTCATGCAATTTATTTTCAATGTTATTATCAGCTACGTTATGCACCTGTTTAGGTATACATGTTCAGTTTGAAACGATAGATCTGCAATTTAATCCTCATGAAAGTCGTATTGTATTTTATATACTACACTACATTTTTGTTTTATTTCGTCGTAATTATATAATCAATAAAAGCGTCTTGTGATTGAGCTCAACTAACCATACTCAGAAACCTAAACGCTTCAAAACTGAAAGTGATAAAAGGTGTAATGTGATCTGGATTATAATAAGTAAATGTCTGTAACTGCAAGAAATGAATAAATAAAGTCTAGTCTCAAAACATTAGAAAACCTACGCTTCAGCGCGTATAATCCTAGTCAACGACATTATCCAATATTTGGATGATTTATGTCTTTAATATTAATTCCCAAATTAAATGCTCACTTAATTTCCTTCGGTAGGAAACACTCGACGCGTATTCCGTCTAAAATGTTTCACACAAAAATAAATAATTGAATTGTTGCGCTATTTTGTTCGGGCGGCCATATTGGAAAGTAAACATTATTTATGGGGCTGTTAATTACAATAATTATGGCCGTCATAATTTCGCGTGTGGATAAATCAGGAACGATTTCGTGGGTTTGTTAGTCAAATGACTAATGCTCTATGTAAATAATGTCTATGATAATATTTTAGCATTTTGGACAACATTAATGTTTGTTTGTTTATTTATGAATATAATTATTTATACAGAAACTGGTTTGAAATTCAGAATTTTAAATAGCCATACATTTTTACGTAATCAAATCTCGTCATTGGATTGTTTAGGTTTGGTAAAATCATTATATATCATTAGCGCAATGACGGTATGCACTGGGATATAAAAAGGTACGACATAGTGATCTTATTTAAGAAATAACTGCGAGCTAATTTCCTCGATTCCGCAAATATAGGTACCGAGTATGTGAAAAATAATTAATAGTCAGAAAGACACTGTTAAGAAAGCTGGAATCCATTTCGTAGATAAATAATGAAAGTTTCAAATCTCTATAAATAGCTAGTATAAAACGAGTATTCCAATTAGTGCAGGATTCTCATTAAGATCCGGGTTCTTCGAGCGAACGCTGATATTGAAGTTACGTGATCAAGATTCAGTTCATTAGGTTCTGAATTCAACATCCGGTTCCTGAATCCGCTGCGCATTTTCTTAAAAATCATTCCAATTTCAAAATAAATACCTCCCCACTCCGGCACTTTATTTATTTTGATAGGAAGTTTTACAACGTCCGCCTTGTATATGACAGTCTTATATTAAACTTTCGCAAACTCCGCGGAATATTCAAAAATGTTGAGCGAAATGGACAAGTTTAGTATTAAGTCCAAGCAAAGGTGCCGGCTTCATGAATAACGCATGGCGTTACCGCCTTTGCCTTGTCTGTATTAAGCCAAAATTCTTTTCACATATTCTTTCGGAATTCTCTTATTACATTTTTATACCTATTTCGTATTTCATAGTTATTTGCTATAAACCCTGATAAAGTAGAATATATTAATTTTCACTTTATAATTCAGTAATGATGATAAGAGAGAGCATTGTATTTAAAACTCACATTAAGTAGGATAACTTTTGGTAATTCTTTTTCGATTTTAACGATCAATGAAAATTTGCTGCTTAAGCCGTGTGAGAATGAACGCAGTTTTCTTCTGTTTCTTTTGTATGAGACCTAAACAAACCGCACTGGTATCTCAACGTCGTAACATATAAGACAAAATGAAGACGAAAATTATTAAACTTATAAAACCATTAAAATATTGTAATAAAATTTGCTTGTTCAATTCTAAATAAACGCATTATGGATTCTAAGTACTAGTTTCATTGGATTGCAAAATGACTCTTTTGTAAAACGTCATCAAAACATAAAAAATAAATATCGTCGCGTTTTGCAGAATAAATAATTTGGCAAGACGACGGCAAATTTTCATTGCGAGCCGCGAGCGAAAGAGGTGTACCGACCGTGAACAAGGAAAACGTTCTTTCCTTGCAAATCTGTAATATTAAAAAAATTACATCACTCTTCTGTGTACTTTCGAGGTTTCTTTTAAAACACCTTCAAAATCAATCTCATGCCCAAAGTTTTATTGTATCTTTTCAATCAACGCTATATGATGTTAACATGTTGACAAAAATAAAATATTAGTAGGTACTTCAATAAGTTACGATTATTTTAAATACGGAAAATAATTATGAAGCTATTGTTAATTATTATAAGCGTACTATGCTTTGCGGGATAGTTAAGTTTACTTTTAAGATTAATGAACGACATTAATAGTTTGACATAACCAAACCATAAAGTAAAGCTGTAATCTGTTTCAAACTGAAAAAATATTGTCCTTTGTTGCCTATTCTAAGCAATTAAGGCGAGTAATGCCTAGTATACATATAAGTAAAGTACGAAAAGTAACCTGTTTATGTAACCTACATATTTTATCCTATTCGTGTAATGAGTATTTCTCGCACACCGAAATGGTCACAAAATAATATTACCCATTGTTCAGTGTAGATGCCGAGTTAATGCGGCTTACCGTAAATATTAATTTCCATGCTCATTTGTGAGGAGAATAGATATATTACATATTTCGATGTTTACTTAGTTCGTGAAATGGTTCAATGCGGATAAACTACACAATAACTTTGACCCCTCCATACACCTTTGTTTCTAATAAGTCAGATTACTAAATAAATATTTTAGAAAGTATGATAGTAGTATGGATAAGGTTTTAATATGTGTATATCAGAATATTAAAATTATTTATTCGATACTATAGGTATATTAGTAATTTGCAAAGTCATTACACGTTACAATATCGTACAATATGAACTGCTAAGTTTTTTACAATATTGTAAATACTACTAAACCACCATCGTATACAAAGTGATTTTCGAAATGTTTATTCCTCTCCTCTCCTCTCTTTTATGGGGTGCATTTATACAACATTGATAAAACATGTGTGTTTTACTTTTTCTTACAATTCAATTCTTAGAAAAACAATAAAATAAGATACAGGTTTTAATCTGGTAAACTTCCTATATGGTACAAAAATAAAGAGCGACCAATGACACATTCTTAGCTGCTTTAAATACCTAACTTGCACAGTTTAAACTTCCCTATTTAAAAGTTAAACTGCAAATAAGGGCCGTGAGACAATTTAGTGGTAGAAAATGTACACTTCCATACGTAAAGCTAAGTTTCCTTAAGCACATTACAGTTTAAACGGGTTACTTACGAACCGTACTAATTATCAGGCAGATCTTAATGAAACACAGACTATAAATCTGGGGAAGCACAGTCACGTGTCTTTAATTGCGCGATTGCAAACCGAATCACGTATTCATTGCGGCAACGGTAAACAGTTACATCTCGCCAAAACGAAAGTTTTACCTCGCCCAAACTGGACTCGTCCCGCTCCAATTAAAACAAACGTTTGTGTTCTGGGTTCCAAATTTGAATTTAAGCATGTTTTTCCAACAACAATGTTTATTTCACTGATAATTCTGTTTAGTTTTAATATCGTGGATCCAGATAACACAAAATAACAAAAACGCAGTATCGGAAATGTGAAATAATTAAAGTTTGAAATGTTATATAAATAGCTAGATTCATATTAAGGTATATGTAAATATTTACTACTAAATATAATATGTCGAAGTTTTTTCTTTTTTTTTCATTAGTTATCTTAATCTGTAGATACACATTGCCGTTCGGTAACCACTTTGTATTTCATAACTGCGTCTGTATCTTTCATGTATTATTTTCATGTTCATAATCATAAGCGTATCATAAGTCGCTGATGGCGGCTTCTGTTTTCCTCTTCTCTTTATAAAACAAATTTTCGGAACAATATATTCCTATTATTTTATTCGAGCGTTCAAGGTGGTTTGTAGATGTAAAAATCCGTACTAATATTGTAAATGTAAAGTATAAAACATGTAGTGAAATAAGATTGTTATGACTGTACCCGGCGGATTTTTATTCTATGCCTACATTTACTATATAATTCTACCCCGCTATATGAATGTAAAATATATTATGTATGTTCAAGAACATCAGAATAGAGTTCTATGTAAGCGAACTCATTAAATATTTTGTAGCCGTCTTACGTAGGTATTAATTAAATAGCAATATGTAAATCGTTATTTCGTTCGTCTAATTTTGCAATGTAAGGCTTCCACATTTGAGTATGAACCACTCGTACCTAATTCACATGTAACAACAGAAAACAGTTGGATGTAGCTGGAACGGAAGTTTGTTAGCGAGTTCAGTTACCCAAATAGTTAAACGAACGGGACAAAATTAAATATGACGCGCATGGTTAGCCCACTGCAATTATACGTGCTCGTTAATAAAAAATAAACACTGCGAGGTTGTTCACAAACACTAAGGGCGAAGGTTGAATGTAAGGTTATAAAAGGTTGAATTTAATAAGCTTTCTATTGTATTGTAAATAGTTCTTATCTTTGATCACGATAAAGGTACCTACTAAAAGAAACGTAAAAATGTCGTCGACTTTCGGTATTAGAATATATCAGTGTACGAAGAAATTAATGCGGCTATGCTTTCATATGTTTCTGAGGACTACGCAAGTTTCATAACGGGACTCCAACTCAATTGACTGGCCTCGTGGTCGAGCGGTTAGAGACCCTGACTGTGAAACCGGAGGTCGTGGGTTCGATTCCCACCCAGA
>DWQT01000496.1:0-22201 GCA_018244895.1 Myscelus amystis hages | reverse complement strand
TTCTGGACTAAAGGATTTCAGTGTCAAATCACCCCCGCACCTGGGAGAAAAACACCTAATTTCAACGCCGCACCAAAGGAAAGTCTAATACAAGTAGAAATTGGCATGTACCGCAGTCAACGTGTGAAATAGTTTCTACTAGTCCTTGTGCTATATTTTTTGTATTCATTGATATTTCTTTCAGGGTTTATTGAATATCTTCTTGATCGCTCTGTAGAAGATAATAAAGATGTGAAGGAAGCGAAATACAGTATAATCAAACATTTATCTAAGTCAACAGTATTTGGCGCTGATATTATACAAAAATTTCAAACATATGTGGAGCAAGGTCCTTTCTACTCTGAAACACGGTTACAAGTGGCTATGGAAGAGGGAAACTAAACAAGAATGCAAAGCATAATACTTTAAAATAAAATGTATTATTGATATTTATAATATAGTTGTACTATTTGATTAATGAGAGAGTGCTCATATGCACTAATACACTGTCAGTATACCATCTTTGAAGAAAACCGAGAACATAGATATTTTTATACATTTCAGTAACCTATTACAAAAAAAAGAGTTTTTGTCTATGGCTAACACAAACAGTGTATATGAAGGGTTCATGTAAATAGTACATACATTAAGTGCGGGCACAAAGTTCAGCCATTTTCTGTTTTTAAAATACACTTTACAACTGTTTTAATTAATGGACAATATAAAAAGATAATAAACTATCTGTGAACTCATTTTTTTCTTTTGTTCTTTGTCCCATGCTCCGATGCAGCAGATTTTCGTTTGACTCCCTTAGTTTTTCCACCATATTTAGTCTCCAAATTATCAAAGAATGAATTCATTTTTTGCTCTCTATTCGATTGGTTATCTCTTATCATTAGTTCTAAACTTTTTTCTGCAAATCATAAAAAGTCAAATTATAGTTTCTTTTCAATATGAATTTATTTAGTGTATCAATATAACTATTGTCACTCGTAAAACAAAAAAGGATTTGTTATAGAAGTTTACGGTTTGCGAGGACAGATATTTGGCACTTGGTGCTTTCTGCCTACCCCGTTAGGGACCTGGTGTGATGGTTGTGTATGTATTTATGTATAAAGTATGATTTTACACAATCTTTTACCTGATTTCAAATCCATCTTTTCCTTCATTTCCTCTACTTCCTTAGCTTCGCGAAGTTGTTTTGCATGACGGCGTTTTCGTTTCCTTGCTGGTTCATTAGTGAATATTTTATATGCTGGTATTTCCTTGTTTTCAATCATTTCCTGAATGATAGACAAGTTTAAATAATACCAGTAAATAATATTGTGCCCGTCATACTTCAATATCATTATTCGTTTCAGGAAATACACAATTATTAGATAGATCAAACATTCAGCAAGTTAAAAATCAGGTTCACATGTTTTACCCGTATTATAAAACCTGCTTGATGTTAAATAGGTGATCAGTTAGAAGCATTTGGAATTTTTGTGGGATGAGTTGAACAATATTCATTAATGAAAGGGATTATATTAACAGTTGCTGTATGTTATGGTGTTATTGTTAATCATTCATTTCATTCGAGTAACATTCGTTCATAATTATTTTTATGGTCATTGAATAATTGCTCCCTGTGTCACTCACACTACCTTCAATTTTAACAAAAATGGTAAGGGTTGACCATAGACATAATCACTTGTTAACTGTCTAGTGTTGTGCTGAGATTAGTGATTTTATTGCCAATATATATTGAATCACAGTATTGAAGTTTCATTATCATAATTATTAATACAATAAATTAGCACATTGACAATAGATTATTTTTGATTGACATGAACGATCACAATTTTTTAAATTATACCTTTATACTTACCAATAAAATTTGTCTTATTCTGGGCTCAGTCTCATTTTTCACAAACTGTACTTGATTTACAATATAGTCCATATTACCTTTGCCAGCTAAGTAGGCTTTTTTCAGATCTTTCTTTTCCTCCTCGGAACCTATGGAAAGCATTTTATATATGCATTTATGGTTTGAATAAAAATAAGTATATTATTTGGCACATCATTTTTTAAAACATTGTATTATTAGCAACTGGTATGATTACATCGTAATGCATATTTGTTTTATGGGCTTACTATCTAGCTATGAATCCCAGTCTCATTTCATATTTATACTAATATATAAAGCTGAAGAGTTTGTTTGATTGTTTGAACGTGCTAATGTCAGGAAATATTGGTCCGATTTGAAAAATTCTTTCAATGTTAGATAGCTCATTTATCGAGGAAGGCTATAGCCTATACTAGCTTTTGCGTGCAGCTTCACACATGTTACTATTCAGAATTTTGTAATGGCAATAAGTAAAAATGTAGTATATATATATTCCAAGTGTAGTGTTTATTTCATTCAATGTAACATTTTAAATATATAAAACTTGGCTTGAAATTATTACGATACTTTGTGTTAATCATTTAATAGTTCACTTGGGTTAAGCAATACTACCCTCCTCTTTCCTTTTTTTTTTAAATTTATTTATTGATTCTACGCTTTACTGACCTTTTAACTCATCGCCATTTGTAGTGGCCTCTTATCTTAGCCACTATTAGTGATGTCCTACAGGCACTTGCAAGTATATGTCACTGGCTCACTATTACACCTAGCACACGCGCAGGCGCACATCCTACCCGTATCGTGTTTGTTACAAGACTAGCACCCCCTGTACTAGTGTATGTGAGACAGTGTATATATGTATTTAATAGATACAAACACTACACCAAGGATAGCAGGAAATCTCATCATACAGGGAAAGGGGAATTGTTTTACTCTAAATTAAGCATGCGCAAAGCCACGGGCAAAAGTTACTTATATGTCTACGGATTGCAGAGACCACTAGTTGCTAGCTTGCTTGCTTACTACTCTTATAATTCTGAGATATCTATACAATAAAAAATTTGTCATTTACTCAGATATTAATATCATAATTGTTGTCCAGTACATTACCAGTATATTCTTTTTCATAAGCCTGAATATCTTCAATAGTAATTTCCTTGAACAGCATTCTCCAATAGACTAGCCAATCATGACCCATGTTGAATTCTTCATCATCATCAACACTATTTGTTTCATCATAACGAGCCCTGTTTTGCTTGTCACTGAGTATCTTGTGAATATTGCTAAGGACTTTAAACTTTTCAGTAGCTTCCAATTTCTCATTTTCACTTACTCTATCTGGATGAACTTTTAGTGAAAGCTTACGATAGGCTGTGTTAACTGAAAATTTTATTGTTATTATATTACTATCAATATGTCTAAAGATTATAAATGTCATAGGATAGAGAGGAATAAAACTGTTTATCGAATTGAATTTTAAAATATACTTTTATACATACCTTCCTTTTCTGAGGCATTTTTGGAGATTTGCAGAATATCATACAGATTAGTTGAATTATAATATCGTTGGCATAGGTCTAAAAGCCCCATAATGAAAATTTTCAAGAACAACTATATATGATTTAGAAGAGCTGTCGTAATTTTTTTATACAAAGTTATTTAAACAATTATGTATGTACAATAACCTTGCCGTCGTTTCCCGGCAAATTTAGTAGAATTAAAACGATGCAGTTGACAGTTAAGGTTGATTTCAATCAATTAACCATAGATATTTTTTATTTTATTTCCAACGGCCTACGAAGTATTCTTTTCGACTAACCATTCCAAATACCGTATACATAATATTCTAATTTATACATTTTCTATAGTTTTACTTCTATTTAGATTTTACTAAATAAGGGGGGGGGAGTACATTAAAATAAAATTTGACTTACACTCCAGGATAATAAAACAGTAAACTGTAAACTGCTCTAAGAGATATCTATATTTAATAATTTAGAACAATAAAGACTGATAGCTTTATATTTGTATTCTTGATGAATAAGAAACCGAAATGAGTTATGGCCCGATCTCAGCGCCTACAGGACTCGAACGTGTTTTGCCTTAACTCTGCTTTTGTACTGTTAAAGTTAAAGCTCCATGCCTTGTGGAAGCCGATGAGACGGTTCCATTCTTTGTGCCTGTCATAGCTACAGAACTACAGATATACCTATGGTTTGCCCTTGAATGCTCACTCCGCTTAACTCCACTGTGATTATTGCTCAGTGTTTGTGGTTCCTACATTGGAATTAATTTAACCCATGAAGACAGGGTACGTTCTGTCCCGATCAAAGTAGATCGTTAAGAATATAAATCGTTCTCTCTTAGTTTCCGACATTGGAAAACCACATTTCACTAAATGTAACGCACGCGGGAGCGCCATAGGTGAGAAATTGTAAAATTTTGCCAGAAATGACGAATTCGTTATGTTTTCTCAACTTCTAATCACTACTGGTATGAATATTGTTACATATTGACACTTAGTAGTGCGCAGTGACTTCTGTCGGATCGATTCCGCTCGAATCACTGAAATGTTCTACTAAGTTATTATTTAAAAAAAAAACGAGAGAATATAGCTTTAATTCCCATTGCGTTACATCGATCATGGGAACAGACAGAGAGTACCCCTGAGGACTAAGCTGGATTGCCTCGAAAATGTATGTCTCCCTTACCACACCCTTCAAACCAGAACACAGCAGCGCAGCTAACACTGCTGTTATAAGAAAGAAATAGGTGTTGCGGTATAATATCGCGGTTCATAATTTAAACATGCATTGATTCATGTCTATATCATCTGTTCAATGATTTGGGACGGTGGCTGCCTAACATTGAAACCAAAAAGGGTTGAAAGAAAATGTATCAATAATGGTAAAAAGTACAACAACGTATTGTAGTGATAGATATAGCTAAGTAATTCCAAAATTTCTAGTTGCATATGAGCACAATAAGTATCCAAAGTAGGTATTGCTCTTCATCAATAGTATAAACCATGCTTTTTGATAGATACTATCATCGATTATCGATACTTATGCAACTACAATGCACCTACATTCATTGTTGCATAGGCAATCAACACATGTAAAAAAACAATAAAAGCTCATTTTAATATCATAGACAATACTTACAATTCCTTCAACTTTTTCTTAAAGGCATTGTAAATTTTCTTCGAAAGATTGTTTGAAGTTTTAAAATCAATTATATATTTTAATTTGATTTCTAATAACCTTTTTAAAAATGGATACAAAACATGCTTCCGGAGATAATAATAATGGACAGGCCAACGTTCGGATAGTTAAAGAAGAGACTAAAAATAAATCAGAAGAGGTAAGTACATTAAAAGAACGAGAAAATAAAAGCGTTTTATGCGGAGAATCAGAAAGTATTTTACATGATGAAGCAGAAAGGGACCTGGAAATCGTTAGTGAAAAGGAAACAAACTTAAAGGACCGGATTGCCAATTGCAAGAAAATAATTGAATCTCTAAAATTGGAGTTGACTGAAGAGAAAGCTAAACTCCATAAGGAATCAGAATCCCCTACATCTGTAGTAGATCCTTTGCTAAGAAATAATTCTGAACACTACGATAGTATTTCGCTGTTCTATGATAAATTAGCTACAGATCAGTTTATCCAACCGGATGCTACCTATTTGTGTAATTCTAATGTAGATAGTAAATTAGGCTGTGACGAAAGTCTAATGGAATATGAAAAACAACTGGAAAAATATCAAAATACTCTCAGTATGGCTCAGAATGAAAAAAAGAATGCAATAAGAAAACAAATGTTGGCTAAAGCGTATAAACTAAAACTTCTAGAGGTAGAAAATCAGTGTAATATCGAACTTCTAAGAGTAAAACAAAGCTTGCAATGTTTGGAGCCATTGCAAATGATTGTTAAACAATGGAAAACCAATGAAAATAACCTGACATACAATTTAAATAAATTTGAACTAATTCCCAGATATCCAGAACTAAGTACTATTTCACCGAGGGATGTAATTTTTACCGATGATGAAAAAAGTGAATTTGTTACCACTAATGCTGACGTTTAAACTTATATAAAGATTCTCCTAGTCCACCGTTATATAAACCCTTCTCGCCCCTCTCTATATATACACATTATTGAAAGGTCCCTTTGAAATTTTGCGCTAGTTTAGTATATTTTCTAGTTATATTTATTGGTATTTTATACTTCCAAATTGTTTCATTGTTTATTCAAATATACCTACATGCTATATAAATAAAAGTTTATAAATTGTATTTTAATTTCTGAATGAAGCAGATCCAGTAATGATGCAGAATGTTTTATTAATCGTTAAATTGTTGTTAAAGAGTGCGAAAATCAGATTTCAATGTATCAAAAGTGGAAGAGGACCTCCGCAGTGGACCACACACGTCGAGGCACGCGCTTCGAATGCTGCCTACTTTTTATTCGTGCCGCCAGCGCCGCTCGTGCGCGCTCGGCGCCCGTCGGCAACCGATCGGAAGGCTGTCCCAATCACATACGCCTCTTTGCATTTAAGCTGTTGCACCTCGTTCAGTTAGGAACTTGAATTTTATTTTAATAAGATTCCAATTTGTCAATTAGAGGGCAACGCATGAGTCAAACAGGTTTGACTTCTTTACACCTTGTATCTTTATACTTTAAGATCCATTTAAAATGAACGCATAGTCCCGATTTCGGTAACTGACATTATTATGAAAAATCTTTTAAATGAACTAGATGTACTGGCATAGAGTTATTTGACTAAATTGTTTATTAACGCGTCCCTCATTCATTGTTATTGTATGGTAAACAGAGGTGAATATATAAAAAAAATATACATTTGTGTACAATATTCAATAGGTCATATTATATATATACGAGTATATATATTTAATTTTTCCTTCCTCTGATGTTATTTTACTATACATAGATTATCCACGATAGTTTTGTAATTTACCAAAACTGACGGGGTGTTTTACATTACTCGTATGTTTTGAGTTCTGAGCAGGTAATGCAATTTATACATTTAGTAGGTAACTGATACATATTTATTTGTTTTTGAAAGCATGGATCTATTAGTAACACTAATACACATTTTTAATGTCCTTGCTGACTTGTAAGTAGGCTGCCCACATTAGCCATAGCGTTGGACAAGATCCAAGATGCGGTATGTACCTACGTTGTTGAGAGCTTTATGGAAGAGCAAACAGTTTAAAACACTACACCCGCCGTATTGGTCCAGCACTCTCCTCCATTAGTCCCTGCCGACACCTTAGCTTTGTCGAAAATATTATTTGTTCTGTGTAGGTACTGACGAAGGTGCCGACGCGACACTCGCCTACCACTTGGTATAGTTTGCTTTGGCTGCCTTTAAGCGGCTTCAGCTAACATGAGTGTTGTTGTGGATGATCGATGGGATTTTTATTGGGAAGGACCACGGCTAGAGTCGCTTTCGTTTCCCTTTTAATAGCAATAAACACCCAATTTACAGGTTCAGATGTAATTATCTATTGAAACTGAGTAATGGCACGTCAAGTATCTAGATGTTGTAATAAATATCATATTTACACAGTGTCTGACGGATCCAGATTGCCATTGGAAGTCATAGCTGCGAGTATTCTTGTGGCGCCAAATACCATGGGAAGAGAGGAAGTAATAAAAAGCACCCTACGAGTTACGACCTCGCCTCATAGTTTTACTGCTGTATTTTGTTTAAGACTGCACGGCCCCATGTAATTACAAATTTATTCCTTTATCTCATTGCACAAAGTGAGTCACCTGTAGTTATTTTTAAACGACACAATAAAAGAAGGTGATGCATTTTGTATATGAATGAGCTTAAAATCACATTTGAAAAGACAGAATTATCTTATCAGCAGTTTGGCGGCCTAAGTATTGTGCGGCGGACGCAAGCACGTTACATTCACACGCCTTTGTTAACTTTTCGTACTATTTTACCTCTGGTTCCGTTGAGCATTGGAACTTTTCTCAGTATTATCGATAAGGAAGTGTTAATTTTTTTTGTCCTGATAAAGGGGTAAGAGATTACCGTTTTGTTTTGGTAAATTATTAAGTACGCGCAGAGAAAAATGGCTTCAAACGTTTCGATTGATTAGCAAAGCACTTTAACTAAGCGATATTTAATAAAAAAAAAAACATTATGAAATATAATAACTATTTTTAAAATGATGCATATAACTGCCCTAATTCTAATTTACCTGCTATCTATCTACATATATGGCTAATGTAACCAAATGTGAATCTAAAACTACTTTTCAGGATTATGTAAAGTACGTTTATTTATTTATTTTATTTCTAAGAACTTAACCTAACATTACAGGGCGACCTAATTCGCTAGGCAAGTTAATACTTTATTTTTACAATTAATTTCCAGTGACAGTTTACTCGGAATTGTGAGATATTTATATTTTATTTTATTCATCATCATGTTATTCATAGATTAGAGACATACTGTGCATGTTGTAAGATTTTCCGCCTACTGTTACTTATTTGCCTCCTAAATACTCCTCATTAGAAAATGAGAAAGAGAAATCCCTCTAGAGTTGCAAATATCTATAAAGCAACGGTAATGACTTACCATTTGGTCCGTGCGCCTGTTTACTCTGATTTTTATATTGAAAAAAATACGAAAAATATATCTAACCTATTGCATGTTACGAAAATGCACATATTAAACGAATAGTTGACAAGTATATATTATGGGATAACAATAAATTGGTAAATACGCAGCGACTTACATTTTAGCACTAAGCCGGAAGAAAAACAAAGCTTCTATTTCTTTGACGTATGAGCTCATTACGCGTTCCGTGCAGTTTATTGTGTATGTAACGTCTTCGCAATGCGTACAAATTATCCTAAACTCGGCAACTCTGTTATGTAAATGTGTATATAAATTTCCCTGTAAAGCAATTCTTTTCTAGGTCAGAATTGAAAGGGAAGACGTTTTGTCGTCACGAGTAAATTAAGTAATGGGTATTTTGCCCTCTCACTGAGCTTACAGATTGTTACATGAATATTAATATTTTCCACTTCACTTCATTGCACGTCTATAATATTTTGTCATACGTGAATGCTTGCTTTTATAGAAGTGACTTAAAACTTACTTAATGGGTCGTAGATATATATGTATACCTACGATAAGATAGGTATGTTTTTCAATGTGTTCTGTTTATAAAAAAAATTAACATAAAATTTGGGTTTATAGAGTTTACAGTGGTGGATATCACAAGCATAACACTCGTACATAAATATAATTTTATCGAATTCGGTATGTTCGCTATGGGACTAGGGTGGCAAAATTAAAAAATATCTATAAAGATTTGAGTTACAAGTATAATGTTCTCTGCTTTTGTATAGTTTAATACCGTTCAGTATTGATGAGCGGAAATCATGACTACTATGCATACCTACATGCAGTGGAAAAGTTTAGCTTCATAAATTGAGGTTTTGATGTTGTGTCAACATCGCATGTGCGAGCACGGACAAAGCGTCGTTAGTAGCCCAATATGTAATTTCAGCGTGTCATGGCAACCGACAGAGATTTAAACCTATATCATTGAATTTAGTTTGGCCAATATATATCACAATTTTATTCATAATACAATATTATCCAAAGATTCAAATTTAATAAAAGAAGGTACTTTTGCATCTTCTTGTAGTTCAGCTTTCTACCTAACTAAATTCCTAAATTTCCTAAATTTATAAATAGAAATTATGTCAATATTTTAGTGACTAAAATTAGTATTTAAAAAATACCACATCCTTACACATAATTTGAAATTATATGTTAAATGTATGATGAAAGGTATGATAGCTGGAATGCGTTTGTCGCAACATAAGTATTATGATCAGTATGTATTACAAAGAGACATCAAACCAAGGAGCAATTTCTGTTTTGGCAATCACTTTGTACAGTTTATTCTAAAACTTTCCGTTTGGAATCAGCAATGTAATCTTTCCAACCCCTTAGGGCTTGTTTTATTTAACACGTCTATTTTCTCAGCTGATCTTTACTTGTATGTATGCAAACTTTTACATACATATACATATAATATGTATATGTACATGTGAAACATCTTCTCAGAGTTATTTCTAAAACAAAAGTAACGTCAATTAATCTTTAAATAATTCTTGATTCGATGTCCCAAAAGAAGCTATTTTAAGATGAAAAATATTTTTGAATCTTTTCTAAGTCAATAATTCTGTACTACGAAAATAGTTTCGTGTTTAATTCACATTAATACAATTTTATCTCGAAATTTTAAGCTGCTGATCTACTTCATAAACAACCCGTAGACTTAATCTTTAGATGACAAAAATGTAAGTGGCTTTTGGGGCAACGTTGGTAATAAAAAGGCGGTAAAAATGTAAAGGACGTTTCGCGAGAAAGTGGTGGGCTAGCGGGTTAGCGGTCAGCGGGCGCGTAAGGGATGCAGGTTCGGGCCGGTGGTGGATGGTCGAGCAAGGCGGCTGGTAGGTCTCAGTGTCGCTCAAAACGCGGCGCGCGGTGGTCGTGCGTCGAGCGCGCGTGGAGTGATGTCTGCGAGATGAGGCTGCCTCTGGTGTTATTGTGGCTAGGTGCGGCGGCGGCATGCGGCCCGGGCCGCGGCTTCACCCGCCGCCACGGACCGCGCCGCATCACGCCTCTCGTCTTCAACCAGCACGACCCCAACATCGGGGAAAATTCGAAAGCCGCCAGCGGTCCTCCCGAGGGCCGCATCACGAGAGACGACGACAAGTTTAAAGACTTAGTGCCCAATTATAATCCGGACATCGATTTCAAGGATGACGAAGGTACCGGTGCTGATCGGCTGATGACTCAGGTTGGTTTTTCGCATTTGTCTTATACCCAAATCTATTGAGATTCTATATAGGTATTTATCATATTTAATTGGAAGATTAGTTGTTACATTTTACTTGAAGTAATATTATGTCATTATTAAGTGCTTATATCATAGCAATTGAAACGAAAAATAGTTAAAAGTTTTGAGAAGTATCGAAACAATGCGTTTTATGAAGAATTGTCTGTTTTGAAAACAGTTCAGTGTGCGGGTAGGAACAATCGCCGGTGTAAATATTACCGTCTTGGAACAATGGAAACAAATTGCGGGCGTTACGGTAGCTTCGTAGCGAGTGTTACGATTGTAGCACTGCAATTACGCAGGCTTTGACAACAAATATTTCGTCTCTGTAACTAATTGAAGAATGATAAATTCTTTACAAATTTTATACGGGTCCTGCTGAATATATGGTGCTCATAAAATTTGTAGGTTTTGAATGTGATGCGTTGTCATTCACGACGTTTTGTAGCTGCATAAAGACAATTAACAGGAATCCTTATTGTTGGTATGACATTGTACTAAATATTAAGATGTGTTTCATCTTTCTTTTTTATAATTTATTTTCTATATCAAACATAAGATATTTAATCCATTTTTATATTTACACTTATCCACTATATAATGATTCCTAAATCTTATAATAATAATATTGACTGTAAATATATTTATGGTAGTATGCAATATTTATTCATATAATTTTAAAATACTGCTCGTATCAAAGTTACTGAACACCTAGATACATTAAATGTATTTTACTCAAATGTCATATTATTTGAAGTGAAAATCTTGTTTGTTCTCGTATACCTGCCTATTTTTTCAATTAGACAATATGCAAATACTCAACTACTGTGGTCAATAGTGTAATATTGATTGCTCAATAGTTGAGTATACACGAAACTCACTCCAACAACTCAGTAGTTGAGTTTACACGAAAATTTAAAATAACTGTTAGTAAATATCTGTATATTCGTGTGAAGTGAAACTCTGTAGTTTCGTTTGAGTGTAAACCAAATTATATCCGCAATTGGGAACGTCTCAAGTTAGTGAGAATGTCTCAATAAAGCCTGAGGGGGCAAATATATAAACTTGCTATATATTTAAGATGATATATTCCCATAATATAACCGTGATAGTACATTAAATGACAAATTGCAATGTAAATAGCAATTAAGGGGGAGAATGATAAAAGTCTCATACTATGTTATAAAGAAATGGAAAACTTAGGTATATCACTAATCTACCGGTTTTTGATTGTAGAAGAAAACGAAGTTTTTAAAAGTTCCGTTGGCTACTGAATGATTGCGTTATGTAAAGAAAACAATTAGTTTGTTAATGCTTCCAATTTTAAGAAAACTCACAGCTAAATATAATTAATATTACTGGTGAATAAGTGGCTATAACAAAGCCACATACGAGTTTCCAACTATAACATTGAAATATATCCTTTCACGTAACACTTTTCTTAATCAATTTTCAAACGCATTATAATCTTTTTCTTTCTTCATCCGATATTATTTCATGATTCGATTCCTAAGTCAATTAATGTAGCAAAATCCTAATAGGTATTCTATGCGAAAATTCTTATCTTTAGTAGAGGAAAAATGTATGATAAATTGTTTGTTATAAATTACATTGTAGAAACATGAATTAAATTGTAGGTATTGGGTGAGTAGTTATTCTCTGTAATATTTGTCAGTTTGTCATAATACAATGTGATTGTTTAACATTAAAGATACATTAACACCATATCACTTTACATAAAAGAGTTAATATTACTATGCAAATGTAAATATTCAAGGTATTATCGTATATCTACATAATTTTTCCTGCAAATCTGTCGTTTGCTATGAAACTTTTAGCTATATTAAATGCAGATATACGCTTTTTCCTTTTTTTACATTATCATTATATTCCTTTTTACATTAGGCAAGGTTAATATTCAGCGATTGATCTGTTCACAGCCTGTTGGACGGAACATTTGTCTATGTGTTTTTATAATGCTTCAATACGTTTTACCACTGTCTGCTGAGCATGGATTTCTCCTGGTCGGTGAAGATCGACGATTGATTTTTTTAATACAAATCTTTAACCGCCGACTGCAAAATTGTAAAACTATCCACACAATTTTTTTTCCGGTTTGTAATATAATTATTCTAGGCTTCAAAGCAAATATTTCCCGTCGATTATTCTCCTTTATCGCAGGTAAAAACCACAATTTAGCCCATATTTTAAATCATTATATTCTTATATAATGATTTAAAATCCATCCATATTATCTAGTGCTTTCTGAATGCTTCGCAAATAACAGACAGAAAACAACTTTTCTATTAGGTACCATTGTCTTGAGTTCGTGCTAAATGATACGGTAAGATTTCTTTTGACTAATGACTGGTAGAATTAGACAGTGCTACAATTGTATTGTATAGTTAAATAAGTACTTCATGTCTCGCGAGTTTCAGCTTCACTGTCGACCTCGCTCTAATGGCTTGACAAACATGAGCGTATGTTGACAAACAAACATACTAACATTCGATATCGACGTTATATTTCCTGTAGGAAATAGGTCGTTTTAAAACACTACGCAACACTTTAATTTTTAATATCTTTTGTCTGGTTTACGCAAATGTATTTATACATATCAAGCGATATTTATCTATGGTGTATATTAAATATAACTGACAAGTTAATTCCGTCTTGTGGGATAATTATAAGAAGTATGGTTTTATAAAAATTTTTGTGGGTATGTTTGCCCAAATTTTATTAAAAGCATATAAAAGTGCCATTATTTCTGGACAGTTCCTCAAGTTGTAATGGCGCTTGAACCGATTTTAAATTCTTTAAATCCAATAAAAAGTGTTTCATAGTCGACGAGACATGTTCACGTTATTTGGTTGTTACGTCCGCGCACGCCACGTAAAATTCCGGAATAGTTGACATGCTGTTCAAGGATGCATTTACTTTGCAAATAATGACTTAAGTGCACGAAATGTTTGTACAGCAAATATTTTAATGGCCTAATGTGGTCATGCGTAGAATCCAGTTATATGCCGACAATAATAATCGGTACGGGCTACAGACAGGCGGGCGGGCGTGTGTGCGTATGGAAGAAAGGCCGGCGCGAATCCGCCGGCGGTGATGTTATGTGCTCACCGCAGGCAGCACATAGCCGGAGCCAAGCCGAGCAGCCTTGCATTCGTAAAAATCTCCAAACCGGTTCGATGCGCCTCCATTACTTTCTTTCTGCCTCCACCGTGCCTCCCATTTAACTCGGGCCCACTTTTTTATCAGGAATCGGTATCTCCTACTAATAGTATTATTTATTTCTCATGAATAAGAGGGAGTATAAGTAAAGTTAATGCTCACGGGAAGCGGTGCGTTACATGCCGCATGCTTCTGAGATAAACGCTTCGTGTCTGCCCAATATGTCGTCGGGTACGCTACGTAGATGTAGTCTTGTGGAATTCGTGTTAGTATCATTTATTGATTTTATTTTTGTTTCTCGTGCATTGTTTGAGGTCAGAAAAGTATTTAGGATCGAGGGAAGATACTTTTAGTGTATCGAATATTCGTTTAGATTGGTTGCAATTTCAAAGGAAGAAAGAGTGTTGAAATTGTGAAGTACACAATCTGTAATAAACGAAACTTAAAATGCGAGGCATGCTTTTTATTTTTACTTCTATGAAAAATAATGCTTGTGTTTAAGAATGTACAGTACGTTAGTATGAGACAGAAATGTTTTGCTTAGTCTTTGCGAATATGATTTTTCCATTGATTTGTTAGCTAGCCGTGTAAACCGCAGAATAGGCGCGTGACCACATCGTCCGTGCTCCTTCGATTTCAATCGGAATTACTTACCATTTTATGTAAGTTTTTATTTAATATTTTATATCCCTGGACGCGAATAAGTCTGGCAGGGAAAATGAGGTATGAAGAGTGGGGGGCGCGGGACATAAATATCTTAGTGATTTACGGCTGAGGCGGTCGCGGGATAGGTCAGCATTATTCAATTTCGTATTTGAGGCTCGAGTTACAATGAGCTTTTATTGTGGTGCGCGCGCGCAGATAGTGCACCATAACCGACAGTTACCCTTTTGTTATACTTTTTTGTTACATTCAAGTTAATCGGGGAAATTATGTAGATAAAGTTTCCTAACTATTATAATTATATTTATGTTATTGTCGTTAGTATTTAATTAAATTGCTTCGAAACTCTTTAGTTTATACTCAAATCGTATCGTGAACGGAATGTAATACAAACAAATGTTTTATATGACACAATCGTTTTAAAGTCACTTAATTATCGATTGTTTATATTGATTTTATTTCATTGGGCGATACGCTAAAGTGGTTTAATTTGTTAGCAGCCAAAGACACCGCCGTCTAAATTAGATGCTTTTCGGCTTATTAGCGCGGGGTAAAAAACGGAACGGGCCCAAGCGCTTTGTGAATAATTGACTATAATCAAATTAATCCTAAAATCCTACGGTGGGTTTACAGCGTTGTAAAGTGTAATAAAGACCTCTTAACAGCCATATTATAACATTGCGTGTTTACCATTCCAGCCTACCTACTATCTCGTACGTAAATACAAATTTTATAAGCTAATCCACCGAAATAAGGTTTCGACGTATGAAAGTTGAGATTGTGGAAGAGATAAGGGTATGTTTGCGTTGTACAGTGCGGAGCTAACGATGTTTCATGTTGTACATGAATCTTCTGTTTCGTATTTGATATTTGCATCGTATCAATGCATTTATTAATGTCGTCTCACACATATTATGAACTTAATGAACTTTTTTTGGTTATGAGTTTAATGAACATTGAATTTGCACTCTCCAATAGATAGACATACCAATGTCTACAACTTTTAAAACTAGAGCGTACGCCTGTAGTAAGATTACTTTTCCATAATGATTGGATATTTAGATGAGTGTTACCTACTATGTCCAGAGTTCTTGAATGCTCTTAAATATTGGTGTAACGATCGTTGGTAAACTAAATGAAATATTAAACATGGCAACATTTGATTAATATTTTCTTAACATTAATGTTATTCGGATAGCTGTTCAATGGTTTGTATTTGACAATTCATTGGGACTTTAAAAAATAAGGAAATATTTAATTCCCTTACTCATTTCACGTTACACATAAACGTATAAACTTTTATATTCAAGAACAATACTACAATAAACTTCTCACTAAAATGTATTAACTAAACATTACATTAAAGATAATCGCAGCAGTATGTATTTATTTTCCATTGTCTGCGGAAGAATGTACAGAGTAATAATTATTGTTGGTCAATAAGCGTTCCCTATTATGCAAAATGTAATGGAACTCACGGATGAAATTAGCATTTTCTACATATTTTTTATTGAATTAAAACATACAATACTTTACCAAATGTTAATATTTTCATTAACTACAGCTTTCTTATTAATCACACACATTTGAGCGATGTAATTTATGATAACTTTATAAATTTAAATTTATGATAAAGCTTAAACGGTTATGTTTTAAGATTGCCTTTTCAGTTCTATGTGACAAACAAGTAATTTTCATGAGGAATTTTTGTGATAACGTTTACGACTCTTATAAATTATAGATCTGCCAGAAAAATATAACCTATCGAGTGCCGATGTATGAACTGATAGTCCATATGCTTAGTTCACATGCAATTTCTATAGCGCGTTTGCAAGTGAATACAAGCCACTTGTTCAAACACGAACCAAACTGTACGAGTGATAGGTCTTTGAACCTCACCGGTGTTTGCGGTTTGTTAGTCTTCAGCTTCTTTAAGATGGCGATAAATAAACTATTGCAACTTTCTTGTAAGCATGTGTTATACGCGGCGTCTGTTTATAACGTAATCTTAAGTGTTATATTTAGCGCTGGGGCCAGACGGTTCAGACTGAACAAAATATTTTTCTTCTTCTAGAGATCTAATTGGAGCATCCAGATGGGATAAACAATTTCTATTTAGTTCTACAGACTGCGGTGTTATATAGTTGAAGGTTTTGTTTTGACCAACATTCAACATTCGATACTTATAAAATGGCAATAAAACGAGTCGGTATAAATACATGGGTATTTTCTTAGGACTGTGTACGCAGTTCAACGTTGTTTAGAATGCATTTGTGCTATTGTAGCGCAGTGATTAGCGCAATCGTCACCAAGATGCTAATTGATGTCCCTAGGTCCGCGCCTTGTTTCGACAGAGCCCATCTTACATGCACTTTTAGTATTTATCTTTAGCCGTCATAACTGGATAAAGTTTTGTTTGTGAAGGCATAATATTTTACGTAGCGTAAGCATCTTCATCGCAAAAAGAGGTTCTATTGTTTGTGAAAGCCGAGTTCCTGAGACGCAGGTTTGTTTTAATTATTCGCGCTAATATTTGCTTTTGTACAGCTGTTGGCGCTTATCTTATTCTTATCTGTCAAACCTCAGTCAATGCTATGAGGCACGGGCCACTTAAAGGCGCGCTTACATTTAGTAACACAGGCTTTCCTTATTTATTTCCGGATATTTTCTTGGTCTATAAATTTAGAGAAACTGTTGTATAATAAAGTATTATTTCTTAGTATTATGATATAATAAACGAAATAAATTATTATTAGTCGATAATAATTATTAAATAATAAAATATTGCAGATATAATACGCATCACATTAATTCATGAAGTATTTTGGTCTTCGTTGTAAATATAATATAAATCGTTGTAAATCTTGTAAATAACAATTACAAAAATACAAAAAATGGTCTTGAGACCAAGAAAGTAAACATTGTGTTTAAGTGTGGTTATATAAAAATTACTGAAATAGCTAAAATATAAATACCTATTTGCTAATATACCTACATAGATGTATAATAGATGCCTTTGAAAGTAATAATGGTAGGTATTATAAGAATTGAATCTGGAAACACTATAAAATAGACCTGAGAATTATAACGATGCATCTAACTCGAAATCACTTACAAACTACCACGGATATGTTTGAGTGGCTCGTAAATCGTAGGGATTTTATAGAGATGCAATAGCTAAAGAGGGCATAATAACAAATTATTCGTAGGTAGATAACGATCGAGATTTCTGTGTTTAATACTTACAATATAAAATTATTATTTTAGTAGGTAGTTTCGGGTTAAACAAAACTCGGAAATAAATTTCACTGGGTAACTACGGTTATTTCAGAACGTCAATTGGTATTTGATTCACTGGTGTTAAAAATTTCTCTGCGTATTGTTCTTCGTCATGTTTAGATAGCATCCATCACGCAGGTGTGAGATAATGCCGAAACAGCATTATTTATTTGATTCAAAATGTTCTTAGTTTGGTGTTTAGCAGTGATGGCTATTAGTTATTTATGACTGTTAGCATACACAGCTTTACTTCCTCGATTTCGCGGAGCAATATGGGCCACTCGCCTTTGAAGCGAATTTAGTAGTATCTAAAATATAGCCCTGACTTAGTATTTAACACCTATACAGACTTTTCATAATGGAACATTTAGAGGAACTATCTTCGGTTACATTTTCGCAATGCTTAATCATAAATAAATGTTCCATGTACCTATATCTTGTTGATTATCTATATCTATACTAATATATAAAGCTGAAGAGTTTGTTTGATTGTTTGTACGCACTAATCTCTGGAAATATTGGTCCGATTTGAAAAATTCTTTCAGTGTTAGATAGCTTATTTATCGAGGAAGGCTATAGGCGCTATCAGCTATAGGCGCGCGAAGCTGCGGGCAAAAGCTAGTCTTTAATTCAATAAAAACATCCAAATCGCTAGCGTCTTTACATTAATACGTAATTAAAATTATGTAGTTGAAAATAGCAAAATCCTACTAAAACTCAACGTTTGATGGAAAAAGCGCTCAGGAGACATAAGTGGCTATAAAAATCAGTCAGGCCCCGATGCTCGGCGTGTCGATCGGCACTTAAATCTTACACCCAATAAATGTGCACCTCGGAACGGCACACACCCGTAATTGGTCGTGCTGCACTCGATTCCGTTCGCAAACGAGAGCGATCACAGCGGACATGCTTTTTACGATTCTCATTGGTCTTGTTTAATGATGTGTGACCGCTCGATATCGAGAACAATGAGCTTGTAATTGGATTTTTACAATGTCGAAAATTACAAAGAGATGAACCTGCGTTTCTACTTTAGGTATTGTTGGTAGTTAGTGAGAATACTCAGTAAGGTAACGATTCATTAGGCGAATGTAACGATTCAAGATTAGCTAAATAAAAGCGACGAATTAGATTTGGAACTATTTTTTTTTTTGCATCGGAAAAATTCAGAGACTAATTTGAGCAACGTGTGTGTGAAAAGATAAACCACTTATACCGTATGCGATCATGATAGGATAAGCGTGTGCAGGTTATGCTACAGGTATTATTAAGGCCGTTCTATAAATACGGTTTGAGCGTTTGCTGAAAAAGCGATGAGTTTTGCACCACGCGCAGATCGCGCGGCGCGGGCGCAGGCGCCGCGGGACGCCGAAGCCCTGCGCGCCCGCAGCCGCGTCCCTGTCGCCATCACCTTTATTTATATTTATTTACCTTCCCTTCATTCACCGAAGGGCCGCCCTTTCGGCCCTTTTTGTCATACCCGATACAAATATTGTGAAAGGGCTTGCGGTTGGAGTGAATTTATTGTGCTACAATTTGATGTTCCGAGTCCGGCGGTGAAAAAAAGGTTTTGTAAAAATATAAGCAGCTGAAGTTACGTGCATTAACTGTGCGGTCGTAAATCACAACTGCTTCATTACACGACAATTTCTTTGGAAATAATAATGTTGATAGATCACGAAAAAGTTATTCTTTAAGGAATATTACAAATATGTAGGTATACAAGCTACGATACTACGATAAAGCTACGATAATAAATAATCAGATTTTGATCTCGTATCTGTTCAGTTTAGGAGTCGCAAAAGCACCCCTTAAAGTGGTGTAATTATTGGCAAATGAATAATTTCCAGATACGACTTTATTTAATACATAGCTTTACAATATCCCCATTTTATTTATTATCTTGCCCCACGAGGAAACAATGCAAAGATAAATCGCTACAAATCGTGGAGGCTAAAGATCAAATCTTCACCCCATTCGAACGTAGAGACACGGCGACGTCCATGTGCATCAGTTATCATGATAAATGACGTATTTATTTATCCTACGAGCCTAAATAGCTATGGTAATATTGGTCGTACAAGAGCACAAAAGGTAACAAAACACAAAAGTTGAAAAAGGTAAACCGCGCTATTTACAAAGTGGCTAGCGAGGACCACACAGCCACAATCGAGCCGCGCGTGCGACTCCGCTGCTTCACAATGAAAAAAATCATTCCCAGCATAGATCTTTTTTTGTTTATAGATCTCGCATTTTGGTGGTGTGATTTGTGAAGTTCGGAAATGTTAATAGCACGTCCGATTGATATCCTTTCTATTCCGTTCAGCCATTGTTTCAGCTTGTTAGCCTTTGCGATAAGTTTTAATCGGCTCGATGCTTTATCTATATATATCAGCAGATATCGAGCCGTTTCTGGATAGCTGTAGTGGTAATTGCAATAGTACAGTCTGTTGATGATCAGAATAGCGATTCGTATAGGCAATGTGTGACACAGATTGTGAGAAACATGATTGTAAGTGCGGTACGCGGGTGCGGATTCCCGTAAAAACGCAAATTGTTAGTACGTACGCAGCGTAGTGCGCAGGCGGTGTTTATGCGATCGGCGCAGGCGCTGACAGACGATGAACACGCACGCAGTCTTTGACACCGTGCTTATCCGCTACCACTGACCTGAGCTATTTTAAAGCACCATTAGTCGCGTATCATTATTACTACTTCCTATTGACAGTTATTGTATTTGTAAAATCCATTTTATGTTATACTAGCTTTTGTCCGCGGCTTCGCGTGCGTTAAACTCGATGTTAAACAATTCCCCTTTCTCTATGCCGTGAAAATTTCCTGCTATCTTTGGAATATCTAAATTCATTTTACTTATTGCCATTAAGAAATTCTGAATAGCATCGCGTGCGATGTTGCGCGCAAAAGCTATGTAGTTATACATACAAACCTTCCTCTCGAATCACTCTATCCATTAAAAAAACCGCATCAAAATCTGTTGCGTAGTTTGAAAGATCTACGCATACATAGGGACAGGAAGAAAAAGTGACTTTGTTTAATACTATGTAAAGAAGATAAAATACTGGAGTTGAAACTGTTATTAAAAGCTCTTTTCCTTATTTTGCTTATCGGAGTAAGAAGCGGAGAAACAGGCCACCTGATGTTTAGTTTACGTTGTTGTGTCTGTGGTAAATTTAAAAATAGAACAGAACAGTTGC
Organism: Myscelus amystis hages; assembly: GCA_018244895.1. NCBI lineage: Eukaryota > Metazoa > Arthropoda > Insecta > Lepidoptera > Hesperiidae > Myscelus > Myscelus amystis. Next base: position 1,092 of record DWQT01000496.1, on the reverse strand, counting down.
TGGTTATTGGCAAAAATGGATGGAACGAGGGAGACGTAATGCCTGGACTAAATTGCCAAAACTGTGAGTGATATGCATGTTTTCATGTAGATTCATTTACAACTGCGACTTTAAACATACATGTCATATATTATCAAAGAAATACCACCTTATTTAACTACATAAAGAATTTCCGTGACACCATAGGCGACAAGGACAGTTAACGTGACAGCACAACTAGCTGTGGTAGGTTCATTTCTTAAAACGGTTGCTTCTATCGTCAATAGCTGTTTAAAGAATGCGATTGCATCAACACTTGTTCCGATCATTACCCGACGCAGTTCATACGTACACGTTATTAGTTGCCTTTACATAAGTACACACGCGCTACTTGAGGGTACGTCTAATTGAACGTAGGCGCGGCGGCGGGCAGCCTAACCTAATTTACATTAATGCAAACGAGGAGCATTGTTCAGGTGTGAAACACCAGTGTCAACACGAGGCTTCTACTCAAATAGTTTATTAGCTCCACCCAGCGCTGTTCTGGCGGACGAACCTTTGTTACATTGACAACCCTTTACAAGACACGCATACTTAACGCTTAAATATGACTATTCAAGATACCGCACCAAACATAAATAGAATTAAGTATGTATGCCCGACAAACATCATATTTTAATGTATCATCGTATAGGTATTCTCACATTAGAGATGTATGTAGATGTCTTTTAAAAATTATATATAACGATATAATGTTGAATGCCACTTATTGTACATTATTATAGGTAATAGTATCGATGCACTTTTATTTGAGTATTATATATAAAAACTAATGGAACTAACACAGCATGCCTTTTTATACAATGATACTGCACATGTGATACTATATACAATTGGTGATATCCAGAACACTGAGTTCATTGACTGGGGATGCCGCAGATTGCGGTTATATGTAACCCAAGTACACTGCAGCGGTACGATCACGGTGAGATCAAGGGACCTCATCGTCTCAAAATGTCATTAACGGTCACTTAAATTTTAAGAGAACTTAAGTAATTCTTATGGGCCATTATCTGAACCGTATTACTTATTTATACAATAAAGTCTTTTACA
>DWQT01000495.1:0-22219 GCA_018244895.1 Myscelus amystis hages | reverse complement strand
TACAGATATTGAAGTTAAAAACGATTGAACAGTGGGAGTTATTATAATACGTCATATCGTCATATACATAATATATATTTATAGGCGTCACTTCACCTGGTGAATCTTGTTAACTCGAGCTATATTTAATTAATCGCCCTTATGATAAACTGTATTAATGCAGTAACTTTTCTATTTATTCATTTAAAAAGTATTGTTATATTAAGGTACACATTACATATAGATACAAACATATTTACACCGCATGTTCAATTAATTTGGTCGAAACAATAGTATTTTAGAAAAAAAGTTGACACGAAATGAAATACAGAATACTTTACATGTGGTCAGGTTCCTTCCGGCTTGCAATAGAGCAGGTAGAGAGAGCGGAGCACTATCGCCGTGACGACCAGCGCCCCGAACCAGGCCAGCACGTTGCACAGCAGGACCTCCGCCCAGTCGCCTTCCGGGTCCTTCGCCTTGCGAAACACCAGCTTCCTCGCTTTACTAAGAAAATTTTTATGTTCTACTTTTGGTTGTTTTGTTATTTTTAAATTGCATTTCGCACAAGTCAGTGGTTCGTTCATGTTAACATGTTTTGTTTGTGTGCGTCGATGCTTTAATTTACATTTTGCTGGATGTAGCATCACCCATGCTATTCGTTTAGTCGGTGTTTAACTCATGAAGACGGATTTCGGAATTTTGATCTGTTTTCCGTGACTTGTGATGGACGTGACAGATTGTATCATTCTTTTTAATTTCCGCGGATGACAGCACAATATCGGAAAGGATCTTATTTAAAAACGTTGAACTCAATCTCTCTTTAATCCATGCTTTATATAAGGCGTTATATATAACTGCATTACATTTTTGAAACTTTAACTTCGCGTCCAAATTCTTGTAATATCTAGTAGGAATAAATTAGAAAACGTGATGAGTTTTAGAATACGCTAAATAAATCTATTAATGTTTCATGGTCTAAAAATTATTGAGGAGTTGTTTTATAATTCGGAATTTAAGTTGCGTTCAGTCCAGTTGTATGTAACTACGTAATAAACTTACATAATACGAAGGTACATAATTTTTATTCCACACCAGAATCATATAAGTGAATGCTAGAAATAGATAAATATATCAGTCATTTACGTGGGATTCCAAATTACGAGAGTCAAAGCTATGGTGACCATAAACCGAAGAAATCATGTACATGATTTTCTATATATATAGGTACATAGTTATATGGATATTTTACAAATGAAACTACTTTTGATACTTCATTTAGGAGTTTGATAATACAAAGACATAGACATTTGTTTGCATAAATATGGGTACATTTAAGGATTTTACAGAATTATTAGTTCAATCCATATTTTTCCGGAAAAATTTGAAAAAAACAAGTATAATTTATTGCTATTGCTTAATTATTACACTAATATTAACGTACATATAATGAAGTAGAATATTTAAAATCGTATGTACGTACTTCATTTAAACATACACCCTAAAAGTGTAAAGTTCCAGACGCATTTATTACGTCCAGTTAAAGTCATTGTAATGGAATTTTTCCAAATAAGACCATAGCAGTAATAAGTCATAATGCAAGTGATTATACGTTATCCGCCGTTCCCACGCCTGGGACTGTGGTTGCGGTAAGTGTAAATGGAAAAGAATATTTCTGCTTACAATATTTTCTATTCTCCGTACAGATAAACCAGAACACTAAGGTTAGTACTGGCTATTTACCTTAAGCACTTTTAACTAAGAAAGGAAATAAATTTAGTAAAATAAGAAAACAAGTATCAAATAAATACAGGCAAACAATATATAAAACATAATATCACACGATTCATAAAACAAAGAAAAGTTATAATGAAAAAGTATTGATTTACTAATACTTACTACTAACAATAACCTACTATACTATACAATAATAATACTTAGCGTACCAATACCAGAATTCATATTGATTTAATTTCCTTATTTCTATAATAGATACATGATACAATAGCTAAATTCTGCTTCAGGATTAAGGGGAAGTTTAACATGCGCTTAAAATGTACCTTGTGTGCTTACAAAAGTGCTATTTACCCTTGCGATGACGAGTTCTGTGTCGTGTCCGTTGAATGTTATGTATATCTGTGCCGTCTGTATGTGTCATAGTTTCTTTTTTATCTGTAGCACTTTGTAGATAAATAGTTCGACGTGTCTGTAGTTCGGAATCTCGGTGCTGAATAAATTTAGTGCGGCGGTCGATAAAATATATTGCCCTCTGTTGCGTAATAGCCGAACTTAACTTATTCGAGTAAATGTCTCACCGACTGTTCTCTGTTTTATACATATAAATCTGGTCTTGTATACATAATATCTGTGCTATTTGAACGTTATTTTTTCGGATATATATTGTCATTTTCTTAGGGGTGACATTTGAAATTCATTTTCATCAACCAAAATTTGTTTTACATCGGAAACTTGTAACGTGCACGGTATCTTTATTATTCCTCCATAACTCATTAAATTAATGTACTGTATTACAAATATTTTGAAATTCATTAAGAGCATAATAATAATAACGTGGATCTAACGAGGCAGCCTTAACAGAAACTCGTGCATTATAGTGACTAGCGCATCGCACGAGTTCTACGAAACAAAATAAAACTTGTTGTCTATTGTATACATGCCGTTACATCTTATGTAGTTCCGATACAGAGAATACAATACACTTTAGAATAAACAATAAAATATATGTATATAATTCTAAAATTAATACGCCTTAAAAGGCTACATATGGATTGATGTAATAACTCTCTAAAACCTTTAAATGTTAACATTTTTGTACAAATGAAGTTTTAGATTTTGTCTTAATTTTTCACAATTTCAAAGAGTGAACTTCAAAGAAGGAAGGGAAATGTAATAGCTCGTTGAAGTCTTTTATTAGAAAAAAAATTGTCTTTAATAAGATCAACATTCCCTTGTTATTGATTATTTATAATAAAGTTAATGTAATGATCTGTAAAACTAATTAACTGAGTTCAAAATAAGCGCTGAGGTTGGTTAATCCCTTCGCATCTCTTTAGCATAATGACAGAATTGAAAGAAAGTTTATATTTGCAAATAGTCCTTGACATATCTGGAACGGCCAAACATTGAAGCAACGCCGATGCGTGTCCTAAGCCTGGTAATTGAGTTTAAAGAGCAAATTCAGTTTTATTATAAAGACATAAGAATTAAAATTGGATGACGCGTTTGTAATAATATGTGTGTTTTTTCACTTGCGATGCAGCCCGCGGTTAACTTATTCGTCTCGGTTCGCTATAGTATCGTAACTATCTACAAGCTGAATAACCAATGCATTCGCCTCCAAAATAGTGGTCGCAGTTTGACATGTGTCATTGCGACTGTTTTGGCGCCAATTGTGGAAAAGTTTGCAATATGGCGGATTGATGTAAGTGAATGTTACCTTGACTTAAAATAGAGGTCGAAGGCACTTGGGCACAGGTAATAATGTTAGGTATATCTAGGTATAAAAAGGTGCCAAACTTATCACTATGGTTTTACTATTACTAATACATATCCGACATGCTTCTTCTATCTCTGTCACTCATTCTGACTAATGAATTATCTAGAACCTGATCTATTTGGTAAAGTTAAGTCATTCTTGGTCTCCCTCACAGTTGTATCCCCACATCATACGCAATATATATCTGTTCTCCTACTTTCACAAGCCATACTTTCCATATTCGAACTATTAGAGCATACTCTTTCTTAGTTGCACCAATACTTTTACACAGAGAATTTTTCTTCTATCTACGAGTATACTCATAAGTATCATTTATACAGTGTGAATCCAATCAGTGTACGTCAATAATGGAACATTTTAGTATTAAAGTAAATACTAGCATATCCCCGCAAGGTTTTATTAATACAGCATTTCCATTTCGTTACAAGTTAAGGTTATCGCCGAACAGATTCGCGATAAAAAGCTACTGTCACGAAACTCACGAACTCGCTCAGTGGAGCACGGAGCGCAGTTTAATGGCAAAAAACTGACGGCGTGGGAAGTTCGTATATACAGAAATTACCACTGTATTAAATGATAATTATATAATGAAACGTGAATTAACAAATATGTGTCTATCCTACTCGTACTTTGATTACGTAATGTTTAGATTATAGATTAGATTATCAATATATTTTTTTATGGTTTTCTTGTGGTAACACACGTAAGGCCATAATCCGCCACGCTGTCCAAGGCACTAACGTTTTGAGCATCATTTATAATACCATAGGACACGAGGTCTCTGTCATGTGGAGATTTCAATAGGTTTTCCTTACCTGAATTTCATCGTAAATGTGCAAGGTTTTATAAAAACTGACGCGGATACCAAGATTTTAGCTTCACCCATATTATGTAATGTTCAAATAATTTTTCTTTCTCTGTCTTTTCACAGATATACCTAAAACACAGCTGTTATTGACAAAAATACTATACTAGTAGAGTACTGTTCATTTTTTATGTAAAATATTACTAATTCGTTAATTTCATTAAAATTAAACGGATGTAAACGTAGAATGAATTGAAATTAACATTTGTAGAGAATACCAGTAGTTTTTGACAGGAAACAGGATTGTCGAACATACTGATTCATTAATGACATTCGAAGTAATGGCTGCCGCTTTTATTGATTTCCGGTTATAGTTTAGCTAATTTAATGACAAGTTTAATGAGTGTTTAGATGTGTTCAAGGTTGTCAAAAGGTTTACGTTTTTGTAAAGTTCAAGAGATCAGCCGGTAGATTATTGGCAGGAACTTGAAACAATTAATGTTGATAGACAGCCGGACGCGAGGCGACCTTGCTTTGTTGTGGTCGATGTGAGTTTAAGTCCTTTCGCATTAGCAATTTTATACCTATTACATGATGATTATTGATTATTTACACCACTGTGTAACAACCATAAACAATGGCTCTATGGTTTAATTCATTGTTTTTGGTCACGGAACTCGTATAGTCATACATTTTGAAATTAATACAGTAATGATAGAGAAAAACTAAATGCAAATAGCATTCATGTTAAGATTTGGGAATTTAAATATTGATATTTCGATAAATTGATGTAAACAATATTATGTTCGCCCTCTTTCTTCTTATTACACTCGTAAATGCACGTTTCTGTCTTAATGTAATATCTTTACTAGGTGCATAAAATTTTTTAGTACATACATTAATTAAGTAAAAACAAATGAAAGTAAAATTTTAGTCATATAACTTAACTTTTTATCGCTTATATAACATTGTAAATAATTGTTTAAAACATTACATATAACTATGCTTTACGTAACGAGAGAAATATAATGCAGTTTAGCTCTAAGTTTGCGGTATAAAAATTACTCCGAAGTAGGTGAATTAGTTTGCATCATTAATACTTGTCAGTTTTTGAACCTACGACCCGTTCGGTCCTGTTTTGCCACACGAGTCTTCGTGCAGTGCTAGCATTGTGGGCGCTTAATAAATGCATTGTTTACGCCGAGTTCATTTCGTAATAAAACACACTATTATACACACACATTTTTAACACACTAATAATAAGAATACAAATTTCAAAATACATCATACACAGGTTATTCCGTTGTTGTCGTTGTTGAATCCCGTGACGACTTATCTTGTCATAAAATATGATAATAGAACTTATAATAGTGTAAGAAAAACAACAAAAAACATAATAAAAATGGCATTTTTGATCAACTGAGTCATGAAATCAGCGAAGGACAATGGCTTTGCAAAATTCAACCAAAAATAACTGTATAAAATTCAACCAAATATAAATGATGTTCTTAAGGACCAAGAATGCAGTGTTGCCGGCTGCCGCAATACATATCGCCGATAATAATTGATAAAATGATGTAATCTTTACGAATATTCCAAAATCGAAATTCAAAACCGTGTGCGCGCGGTTGGCTAAGACGCGCGACCTTGACACGTTGGCCCGCGAAAGTGAAATGGATACGCGATCGACAATACTAACGCTTGACAGTGCCTTACGAGTGCGTTACATACCCCATATCCGGTTACGGTTGAACCATCTGCAGAATCTTACAGAACCTTGAGAGGACCATAAACATTTTCACGTTTTTTTTTATGAAAAATTACATTTACAAAGACTTTAATTATTTAGGGAACGAACATGATTGCTTTTCGCAATTCGAACAATCTTTCGTGGACGCTATGATAGGAAGTCAATTCACATGTTATAGAAAATATGTTTTTTTTTGTGTTGCCATTATTATTTTCTACTGCAACAGTTAGTAAGACAATTATTGTTCATTTTGTTGTTTTCGAAGTTAGTTACTTAATGTCGTTCTCGAGGTCAATACGAGGTGGTTTCAAAGCTATGCGAATTATAATTGTCAAATATGTATGATAGTTGTCAAATATAATACCTGCCTCGGGCAGTGCAAGTTCTACATGTAATGATTCAGTAACATTTGCCCTCTGCACGCTACAAATATCAGGGACTCGAATCAATAAATTGATTTTATTATCAAATTTACGTTTACGTCTTTTTTTTATTTTCTTGTAACATTAGCATTTGTGTGGTGGATGTTATACAACATTTATTTTTAATAAATTCCAATTTTGTATTTATCTATGTATTGTAAGTAGCCAGTGTATTATGTACTTCATAATACGATACATGCGTTTTAATGAATAATGCATTGTGCGTTTGGCGGAGCTGCCTCTGTCGCAATCGCCTGGTTTCGAGTTAACTAATCACGATAATGGGTGGTCGGTGGCGGATCTAGACGTGGGCTCGGGTAACGTGTGGTTAATACAGGTTTCGTTTAAAACTGTGCATAGTAACAGCTGCTTTTGTAATTTATTTTTAATTCCACCGACCTCGTGGTCGAATGGTTAGAGACCGTGTCTTCGAAACCGGAGGTCGTGGGTTCGATTCCCACGATAAATGCTCAAACGCGACAAATGTGTTTATATATTGTTGAGTAATAGAGAGGGTCTTTATAAACACTTATATACCTATTTCACGATACAAAATACAACAATGCGTCTACGGCGCAACAACAACTCTTTCTTCTGATCCCGCCATCTTATTTTTTTTCGGTGTTGCCATATCCTGTTTATATTTTTCCCGCCTAACAATATGTATGTTTATCAACTGTCGGTTACTATAATAGAGGTGTTCAATTGCCTAATTTTTAATGAGACGGCCGTGTGTGGAGCCCCGGATATTATTATTATTTTAATGCTAATTTTAAAAAGTAAAAGTAACCAGAGTAAAAGTAAAAGTTAGATCTTTTTCTAATTTACACTAGTTTCGTTATATATTTTTGTATATCCGTGTGAACGCCTAGTAAAAATTAATACACAACCGCTTGACTAGTGCCTGCGTGTTGAGCTATTTACACACGAAAGCTGTTCAACGTTGTACGATTTATTTGAAACCGGTTCAAAACGTAACAATGTTGTATGTCTTACTCTTTTTTGTATTCGATACATGTATTCAAAGACGCGCTAGAGGTAATATTGAACAATGCAAATAAACTAACAATACACGCCACAGCTCGAATGGGCGGAGAGTACAGAAAGTCAAATAACATCTATACTAATAAATAAATTTGGAGTGTCTGTTTGTTATATTAAAATAACCGCTTTTTACTAAATGCATATGTATGTAAACACGGTACATATTATACCAAAATAACATTTTTTACAATTTTCGTCTGTCTGTTTGTTCCGGCTAAACTCTGGAACGACTGGACCGAATTCGACGGGACTTCCACTGGCAGACAGCTGATGTGATAAGGAGTAACTTAGGCTGCTTTTATTTTAAAATTTTAACAACATTTTTTTTATTCAAAAGCGGATGAATTCGCGGGCGCCAATAATTTACTATAGGTAATATTGATTAACGAAAATAATTTACAATCTACGTATTACTATATGTTGATCGACAAATCGTAACAGCTTAATAGAATATCAACTAAACATGGCGGGCAGCCTTCATAGAAAATACCTTATATACATTTTCCGATCACTTCCTTGCATTCTTACTTGGTATAAGCGAGTATTTATTCGGAAAATAGCATGTAAATAATTCATTTGCGGCCAATGAACGGCTTTTCTTTAATTTCCTGGTTAATAGGACATTTTTTTGCTGTAAAAAATAAATGTTCAATTTTTTAAATAAAATCAATTTTATTTCATAACAGCACCTCTCGTGTTTTTATCTAAGAGCAGCTATTTCTGTTTTTTATTTCAAAAGCACAATCTGTAAACCAGTCTCTCTCAAAGTGGGCATTAAGAATTCTTTTTCTACATAAATACTACATGAAAGAAGTGGAATATATGTACTGAAAAATGAGACTTATTGGGATAGGAGAAAGAGATCACAGATAACTAACTAAAACATTTTTTGTAGTACAGACTAAAAAGAATAAATACTGTTCAATTTACAATGCGAGTTTGAACTCAATAATAGTATATAAATTTTTCAAATAGCAGCTGATCATATTTAACAGATTGTGTGTTACTAAATTAGGAAAGTGACGGAAAAATGGTTGAATTACAACGTGGGCGGTGGATTAAGTAAGTTTGACTATCTACGCGGTAGATTGAAATTTATATCACGTGTAGTGTGTACACGTACGAGATACTGGGCCATTACTTACTGCCCACACCCTTCGATAGTTATCTAGAAAAAATGTGTAAAAAAACCTCGCTTCGATCCACTATAAAAATATGGAGCTATTCCTTGAGCTTTTTTTCTTAACAATTTGACATGTTGAAAGTGTTTTACGGTAAAGGAAGATTTGTTAATTAATCATAATATGTACATACATACATATATGCGCCTAACTGTACTTTCATTATTCGTAATTAGCGACTGTAACGTATACATTATTTGGTTAATAAACATGTCTTGATATAAATGCAGGTAAATCTTTCATTTTAACTCGCCGATTGTGTAATGTACGTAATATATTTACATCGTTTTGGAATTTTTGTCTTTATTAATAACATTATAAAACTGTCAAATTCTTTTTTATTTAGGAAAATCAAGGATTTTGTTCAAATGTAAGAACATTTTGAAATGTAATCATATTCAATTCTGACAAAGCTCAACGAATCATAATACTCTTATCTTTGTCGCGTAAGCAAATATTAAAAGCTATTGTTCGGTTCGGCATGCTTGCGATTTTCTCCCAATAACAGTTACGGATACTTTCGGGATTATCGAACTAGGAAGCGTTAGATCCAGATCGATCGGGTCCGTCCAGTGAAAACTCAGGCGTAATTAATATAATAATAGTTTGGGGGGGCGGGTATAAAGTGCGCGCGTGGCGGCCGCCGCCATTCGCCGCGGGAAGCTCCGCGCATGCGCCCGATTCGCGAGTGACAAGTGACAAGTGACAGTTGACCCACAAAATGTCCGCCAAAATTTACGTAAGTGTCAAATTCAGTGTCTAATAGGAATGTGGTTTCCGAACGCACCGAACGGTTTTTTTTTATTTTTCTCAAGTGAAGTGCTTCGCGGCAAAGTGAACTTCGATTAATTTGAGTCATTTATAAGGTGGTTGAAAACCACATTTCTATCCATTGTCGCATGTGATCTTATTCGAATACGGCTAGAGGTCCGCTCGCCTCCGGAGGAATGTTTAATCTGTAACGAGCGAAATGTACACTTAGATTTGGTTGAATGCGTTGTTGGTTTATCAAGGTTTCGGACTTTTCGCACGGTTGCGTTTCAATTGATATAGCTTTTGTTGAGCTTTTTGTCTCCGTTATGATCAGATAAACTAGCACAAAAATATAAATGCGTTATTTTATGTAAATATAAAGACATCATATTTTATTGGCACCATGACAAGACTTTATGAGAAATAAAACGGATACCTAAAATCAAATGTTAATTGAGTTGACAAATAAAAAAAATGTAAATAGCAATCTTTGATGATTGTGTATAGACAATAATGGTTGTGCATTATTTATTTTTCTATTTGTTTGTCATGATTATGTTTTATTTGTCAAGAGCTAAAGAACAGGTGATTCGTGATTCGATGCGTGATTCGAAGCGAAACATTCAAGTTGATCTGCGGGTCGTGTGAAATGGGTTTGGTATTTCAGCTACTCTATTGTAAAACACGCTATCTTTCGATTAAATTAGATTTTTTTTTCTAACGGAACGAAATTTGTGTGTCACGTAAATTTTTTTAGAATAACTAAATTTCAATTTGTCACAAAATGATTAAATACATACAGTTTTTGTAATACTTTTATTATTGCCAGCGTAAAATATAGCACCATTTTTTTCCGGTAGCTGTTTCGCAGTACAAGTGATTGTGACTTAAGTAAGGAAAAGCTCGAAATTCAGTGCTTTTCAGTAAACTAGTCGGTTAGTTTAAAATATGTGTTCTTATCTTTATGTTAAATACTAGTACTTTTATTCAAGTCGGTAAACAACCTTAGGGCTAACTGGCCTATCAGTGCTAGCATATTAGGCAACCACATAATGCCTAGGTCTAGACTGCCTGCGGTTCTAGAAAGGACAATATCTGTCCGGGTCGTTCACCCCGCAATTTAAAATGTCTTTTATGTTAAATTCTCGGTAATATATTTTTTAGTATTTGAATGCTAACGTGTAATTAGTTGAGAAATTAAATAATGTACAATTCGTTAAAATAAAAAGTAGTTTGTTAATAAATTAGCAAGGTTTGAATTATTTTAATTTGAGTTTTTCATTATTATGCAAATAGTCCGTTTTTTACGTCACTTTGGCTGGTTTTACAAAACGAAATTAAAATTACGAAAAATAATATTATGATATTGTGAATAATTAATTGCAATGTATGTGCATACATTTTAAATACTGACGTACATATTCTTAACATTATATTTTCAGTTTTAATTACTATTCTTTATATACTCATGATACAGAATATTCCTTACCAATTTATATGAATTTACGAGTATACTCATATATAAAAAAGAGCTGACTAGAAAAATGCGAAATATTAAATTTTTCCGTTGTATAAAATAAAAAAGAGTCATACTGCCTTTTCAGTGCTTCAATCCTGTTTATGGATTACATATGATAAGGATTAAAGTCATTGTTTACCACGCTGTCCCAATGCACATAGGCAGACTTGACATACCTCAGAGTAGATTAGAAAGAACTCTAATTTGTGCAGATTTCTTTACTATGTGTTCCTACACCGTTATAGGGGACCATGTTCAATTGTCTTAATGTATAAAACACGCGTAACTTTGAAAAGCCTGAAGTTCATGCCGAGATTTGAATTGAGACTCTGGGAATGGGAGATTCGTATCCAAACCACTCAGCCGTCCCTGGTCAGAGGAAATTAAAAAATATAATGTTCTTGCATAAACGTATGTCTATATGATTGATTCAGATCAGGCCTCTCGTATTCCGATTACGTAGAAATGATTTTCAATGGATCGCTTAACACAACTGCACCCAAGATCACATGCGAGTATCCGATGATTAACAAGTCATTTGTTTCCTAGACACATCGTCCCACAGCACGTGTTCGTAGCAAATTAACCTCACGCGCCGCTGGCTAGAGTCTATATTGCATTGATAGAACGACCTGCGAGTGACTGTTTGTTTCACTTTCGTATGGAAAGTGAAAACATTATCGCAGGAAGTGGCGGGTGCGCGACAACATATGGTTACTTGCGTTCGAAACTATTTATGGGTTTGTTACATTATGTTATGCCATGCTCGTATGTTTACAACTATTTTTATTACTTCTATATTACATTTTTGAAAATATGTTATGAACTTAAATGTAACATTTTAAAAAAGAGATTAAGGTTTTGAAAATGTACAGCTTATATAGACTACGAGGACAGAAAGAAGAAATTTATATGTTATCTGTTCTACGAATACATTAAATGTAATTTAAAAAAACTATTACTGTCTATACTGTCAATGTCAAACTGAAATCCAAGAAAATGTCAAAACACGCGTAATGTTTTTTAAAGTATGGCGTAGGCAAGCCTTATTAGAAGAACCTTATTTTTATATATTTCTTTATATGCCTAATTTCATATTAATTATTCCAATTATAAAAAGAGACTCAATGCCACAATGACTATTCCACTGAAGGGCTAAAATAGTTTTGTAGTCTACCAAAGCTTTAATAACAAGTCTACAGTCTACAGCATTATTGCAGCTGGATGACTAAGCAACGGTTAGTCACCAGCGACAAACACGATCGTGGCTTAGTGCCTTAGCTAAGAAACGCAAACGATATTTTTGAAATTCATGCTTTGTTTAGAAATTTAGTGAGCATATTTTCTTTTCCTGTTAACGTTTATTTTATATCTTCTTCCTCTAGTGTTATAGGTGTCATCGCTGACAGTCGCCACTCGCCATAAGATGAGCCGTTTGCCTGTATGCAAGACTTTATACAATAAAAATAATAAAAAAAGCTAGACCAATAGCTGGTAGATAACCAAATTAGCTAGATTTCATGTGTTTGTTTGTGAAGATTGATTACAAATCTACTTTAAATTAGTACAATCGACATCCAAGTGCGGGTATTATAGTAAATTAGCCGTAGAAAGTCATTCATGGCAGTAAAGCACTAGTTAGCGCTAACATGTCAAATTACATTTGACAGTTCCAGCCATTATTTATCGTGATCATTACTTCTGCCGCGAAAATAACCGCTTTAGCGTTTTCGCGATCGTGCTTACAGCTTGAATAAAACTTTCGCTGCTTATTAATTTCGTTTCAATGGTACACTACATTAAAAGGTTTTCAGGACACTGAATATTATTTACATAAATTAGCGCTTAGTACAGTATTCAATATAAATAGATTATACCTTATACTTTATTCATTTTACCATTTTTAGTGACGGGGCTAAAATTTGATGAAGTACCGCATTGCCTTTGGAAAGATACCGAGTGTTCAATAGATTAAATACTCATATCATTTTATATAATACATACATAACCTAACAATAGCCGTACAACATTACCAAGGACAAATAAAACGTGCAGATTCTCTTAGAAAGATAAAACAAAAGATATACAATATTACGAAATCACTTAAAAATATTTAATAACCGTATTCTTGATGCACCAACTGCTTTATTATAATCAGAGGCCTATAATTATATTACATTAAAGTTGCAACTCGTATAATTTTTCGAACTGGCAATCTCGACTCGATTTCATAGATTCGTATCGGGGTTACCAACGCCTGCCATTTGAATTTGAATATTATCTCATCATCACGCCCACGTTAAGGCAACGGGGTCAGCCGTGCAAAACACACAATGGACCTTACAGGGATTTCAATTATATTGTTTGTTTTATCTGCAACCGATCTGATCAAGTTTTGCGTACGAATGCGTTACTTAAGGTTGTACGCGTGCGATGCTACGTTTCGGATGAATGAATTGCAGAGTGTATATAAGGAAAATATACGCACCAAATAATGTTGTAACTGAGGAAAGTCGTAAGGCGATATTGTTACGATGTATGTAAATAAAGCAACCGGCTCTCCAAAAAATTTCAAAAATATAATTCGTTGTAGATTAATGTGATATAAGGTGTTTCTGCCATGTATGGGAAGAGTATTATCAAAATGGGGTCCAAATATTGTAATAAAAGGCGAAAATCAACTCCACATTAGCAGTGCTCTATAAGTACAAGCGTTTAAGTACAGATTACATAAATTCTATGAACAAAACTTAAAATGTAAACTGAAGAGGAACGACAAACACTTATTGTTATTATTAAAAATCTGTGAATATTCTTTTGTTCAAAATCAAAGTGTATACAATCCGATTATAATTCTCAGTATCTAAAAGTACTGAGGTTGTTTTAAAATCTGCTTCCCGCCGCTGCTTCTTATAGCCTCAGGAAAATGCATCATTCTTTTAATACAATAACTGAATGAACCGTAACCGGGGTATTGTTGCGAACGACGACGCTATAAATAGAGTTTCAGGGGTCTTTTTTGTGAATACGATTAGCATTGAATAAAACGGAATTAGCGACAGCATTAAATCGATCGTTTAGAGTCCATTTTTTAAGATAACCTAAGAAAACCTAACCCATTTCGCTTTGACAATTATCTTGAAACTTTTTTTATGTAACACAAGCTTGCGTTTGCCTACGACCTGATGGTAAGTGAGGTACAGTCTAAGATACTACTACCCTGGCTTAAAGGGTCTATTCATTTATTTTAAAGATACCTTCGTCCTTTTTCAACCCTTATTTATGGTTCCACTGCTGGCCTCTATCCAATAGGAAAACTAAGTTAAGTTGTCTAGTCATTCTGTATCAACATTTGAATATGAAATCTATTCATAATTCTTTTTTCTGAAAGTATATGCAAAGAAAGCTCTGAAGAATAATCGTCTTATCAGAGCCTAATAAGAATACAGCACTGAATAAACTTCCATATTTATTTTCAGGACTGCAATTAGTTTCAGTCTCTTAACTATGACGTCAACAATTAGTCTTCTGGATTAAGAGTACGCGTAAAGTGAAACAATTCACAAGACAATAACTTAATTATGCGTAAATTAATGGACATAATTAAAAACGTATTCTGCTTATATTCAAACGTAATTGGAGTTCTCAGCAGTGATCGTAAAAGTACACATTTGAACACATGTATGTGAATGTTCTCCAGACCGCAAGCTAACAATTGAGTGATAACTTTTTCAACGTCATCTTGACGGCTGTGAGAAGCAAATGTACACAACAAAAACGGTACCACTAAAAGCCTCGCTGCGTGGAAGTACGTAATTATTATCGCGGCAAAATTTCGTAGGCGGATTACAAAATGCAAGTGTTTAGAGCCCAATAAAGGTATTATTATTGGTGAGACAAAAAAAATGTTTTATGTTATTTTGTGACTTACTAGATCTACCCTGCGCGCGTTGCTACGCCACCAAGTAAAATAAATTTGAATTACACAATATTCAATTTATTTTGAATGACAGTAGCGCGATCTGTCGAAAATTGGTCGTACCAATTCAGTAACCGTCCCAGACTCGTGTACAACAACTTTGCTAAAAATCATCACATGATCAAATGCATAGTTTACGATTCTATCAACGATAATATACAGATATACAATCATTTTTATATATCAAGATAAATTATCAATATGTGAAGGTTCATTCTCATTCTGGCTGCAGTTTTTGATTCATTGAAACAAATTAACAATCTGTGACAGTTGGCAATTAAATTTTAATATCTCACTTATTGCCCCGCTTTGTCGAAGGCGTGAAATGTCGAATGCATTGAAATGGGATTGTAACATTGACAGATTTACATATATTACCGATTATCAATGCGGGTAAAATTAGACTTACATTTCTAGAAAGGTAAGTATTATACGTATTTATTTTAAAGGATTTTTAAAAATCTAATTAATAGGAATTATTACTGGCCAGATAAAATTTAAAACTCCGTCAGCCGAAACGAAGAGTAATTCAGCGACGCTATGTTAAAGTCTTCTTATACGACTATTATACAACCTAATAAAACTAAAACATTTTAGACACCATTTGACCACAAAAGCAATAGTAGATTACGAGATTAATGTACTATCTTAGAAGATATCTGTGACACCTTTTGCTATAAAAAAATGTCACGCGGTAAATGCGTAAAGTGGTGACTACTTTCTTTTTTTTGCCGCCTTTCCAATCCATTAAGCACACACTGGCAACACCGACAATCCGAGTATTGGCGGTGAGGTAATAAAATCACAATTATCGAATATTGTACAATATTAATCGAGTGACTTTATCGCCGATGTTGTAAGTCGTGGAGGCCTGCTTATTACAATGTTAAGCACTCGATCCATTGACGGCGAGTAACCAGTGGCGGGAGAACGAAAATACCGAGGTTATAGCGAAAGTTTTTCCTAGGAGTTTTACCGATAGCATTTTTTTAAAATAAGAAACCTCGATATTGGATTTAAATCCTTGAAATCTCTGCCCGGGCATGAAGGAACTCCACAAATGGAAGTTACTTTCCACAGCGCTATGTACAATATTGTTCCTTTACAAAAACTAATAAAAACACACTACATTTGTGAATGTCACGTATTTCTATTTGCGGTTATGTTGACACTGACTTGTAAACTTTATTACGTGTTGCTTTAGAATGAAAAATACATGCAAAAAATATAATTGTAATCGAACAAGAGCGAAATGTTATTCACTTCGCAACACTTATAATTATAACGAGCATTACAGATGTTAGGCTTCAATGATTTCTTTTTGAATGCGCAATAAAGCACAGACGACTGACCCGCGACGGGAAATACGATTTGATTATGATCTTGTTACATCCGTCCTGCGTTCGGAAAGTTTGACGTGCAACTTTTGACAATATTATTTTTATTTCTTTACTTACATAAATCCACTGCGTTACATTTAACTTACAATTTACATACAATTTTTAGTAATGGCCAATAATGGATTTAAATTTTATAGATGATACTAAACATAATTGAAAGTCACTAAATGTGTGTGAGTGTGTGTGTTTGTGTCTGTGTGAGTGTTTTTGAGTTTATTATGGCTGGTCTGTTCGTTCACTGGTTGATGTGACTGAACTGAAAGCTGTGGCTTCGATGTCTACTCAGTAAAATCAATGTGTTTTGAGCACGAGTATTTGTTCTGGGTTTGGGAGCAAATCTAGATCGTTTTAGAAATGTATATATGTGCTTATAATTTCTCTGGCTACCATAAAGCAAGCTGTTCCTAATTTATTTTATGATGGCTGTGTGTGAGCAATATTTCTTAGTCCAAAGTAAGCCGGCCTCCAGGAAAATATAAAGGAAATGTTTCTCTCAATAACCTCTTGTGACGTCACAGTTCCTTTATCCGACTCGCACATGAAGGTTTTAATTTAATAAATCATTCCAAGAGGTGAATCCATTTACGAGAACATATCCTGGACTGTGTTTTAAAGATCATTTTGCACTTCCTTATTGTTTTTTTTATGTATGTTATAAATAATTAATTTTGTTTAATGGCCTCTTAGTTTAATTGTGAGGACGAGGCAATATCAATGAATTTATAGCAGCTTTTTTGTCTGATGACTGACCTTCAAATCACTTTATCATTTAATTTGGTTTCACTGTATTGTGCATTAAGAGTTCTGGGAAATGACATTGCATACTGCATTCAGTAAAAATACAGGTGCAGCGAAAATGTAACATAAGTGGGGAAATTTAACAATAAAGTGGAAGAAGAAATAGGGCAAATCTAAACTATAAAATCAAGACCATGGTTCTTTATAAAAAAATTCTCTTCCATAACTACCGACTTCCCTATAATGAAAGATCTTGTTTAAACATATTTACACTGACTGCAACCGACTTTTATATTTTGAGTTTTTTCAAAAATACCCTTATGAAATGAACGATGAACAAATTGGCAGTGAATTGATAAACAATTCTCTCTAATGTAAGCAATGATAAGGTTTGAAGAGTGGAGGATAAATCTAGGGGTAATTTTGCTCATGTCGATGTTCAATAAACCTTAAAAAATATATAAAACATATCTTTATAATATTGTATTTGTAAAGTTTGAAAAGGATTAATTTACAAAGTGCATATTTATTTATGCATATTCATGATGGCGGATTTTACATCTAGAGGGAGTTCATAAGAGCATTGTTGGCAATGACAGTGCCCTGCATTGGCTGCCCTTGTAGCCAAGAAATTCGCAGCGTCAGGCCTGCGTGCAAAAACATTAAGCCTATTCAAAGACGTT
The DNA here is from genome assembly GCA_018244895.1 of Myscelus amystis hages. Classification (NCBI taxonomy): domain Eukaryota; kingdom Metazoa; phylum Arthropoda; class Insecta; order Lepidoptera; family Hesperiidae; genus Myscelus; species Myscelus amystis. The sequence goes on along the minus strand of DWQT01000495.1, from coordinate 4,449 downwards.
GCGATTGTATGATTCTTTTTTGTTTTCCTGTATATAAAGATACACATACGTACGTAATATCACGTTATAGGCTGTAAAGATATGCATAAATTAACGATTTCAGCCGGTATAGTACTGACAATTTTTTCCATCTTCTGTTTTCACTTAAATTGTCATAAATATAGCGGTATAATACCGTATTAAAATAGTATGTAAAGTTAAATATATTAAATATATTGTATAGTACAATACAATATGCTATGTAATATATTACTGGTTGAATTCACTCCGGAGTCCGCGATTTAAAACCTAGGACTACGAGGTCAGGTGCGTTTATAAAATTAAAATACCATTCTCAGTTATAAGGGTGTGGAGGATAAGTATTTTTTTATAATTATCGGTGGAAACTGCACATAAACAACAGCTCTACTGGTGTGTAGTTTTATTGCATCTTTATCTCCAGAGCTCGCGGCTACAAGGCTGTCAGATAAGCCAACAAAGGAGACATCGCGCCACAATGGACGGCCATCTTGTTTTTTATTGAAACGCGGGGTTTTACGGTTTACATTGCAATTTTTCTGTTGTTCCGAATGCATGTGTACTTTTGTCATCATTTCATAACATTGGGTTAGTTTTATACTATTTTTGATGGGAGCTGTCAAAAGTAAATAATTTATTAGTTGTTGGTTAGATTTTAGTGTTCCATTTTTCAAATACGAGTATCGCCATTTGGTTCTATATCGGCCATGGATATTTATTTGCTTCAATGGTTACGCTTTCAAAAATTTTTTAATAGTTTCTCATATTTACCAATGAATAGGGGGAAAAAGAACATTAAAAAAAAATTTCGAATTTATTGTTCAATGTGTGTCATTGTAACTTTCTATACAGGAAGGTTTAGAGGAAGTCTGTTATTCTGACAATTCTCCATAATATTATGAACAGTTTACGGCGTGTGAAGTTTATGAATACGCATACACATGTACATACACACACCATTTACTTTAAATTTATATTCTTATCTAAGTTGTGAAAATTCTTTGATTTATTTTTCTTAAAAACGAATACACACACATATAAATATAAAGGGACGTGTGGCATTGTTTTCATCTGTGTGTAAATATGTATTAATGTAAATCACATAAAAGTAGACTGATGCATTAATAAAAAAATTCTTTGTAAACCCAGATATGAGTTTCGAGATTGGTACACCTCAGTGCGAACCTGACATATCTACTAGACTGTTGCGGCTTTTTATAAATCCGCAAATGAAATATGATCTCATTACATGCAATAAATAATAAATAGCAGGTGTATTGTGGGCGCGGGCGGTATTAATCAACTAAATGATTGTTCTAGAAAGTTAATGCGGCATGGAGCAATGTTTTGTAACTGTAAATATGCATAATACTCATGGAGTTAACTTCGGCTTATTGTGTTGTGTATTGTGCTGACTGGTCGTTGTACACCAGATGTTCTCAAACTTTGCCTTCCGCCCTTCGTCTACCTCCCACTTTGAGAATCGATAATTTTGTACCACCTCCAAAATTATTGTATTCCGATTATTCCACATCATTGCGCCCCAATTTCTTAAGCTATACTCTTTAACCCCAAAAAACTTTGCATACGAGGCATACTTTGCATATTTATATATGTACTTATTTCCAATGTTGTTTTAGAAAATATGGAAGCTAATTACAATACCTTTCACGAAAAATATAAATTCGCACAAGGCTGCAGTCGGTAACCGATACGATCACTGACTCGTAACTTGAACACGTAAAATAATACACACAATGTAAGATAATAGGCCGGCTATTTAGGTGTTTCAACTTGACAGAGCGAGCGATCGGCGCGGTGTAGTTACGGGCCCTTAGGTGTGTCCTACAAGGTTCTACGACAACGGAACATTACTACCCCGGCCTAGATTACTAGCCTCGATATCGACATGACACATGTTGGACTTAGTATAACAGTACCAATTGATAACAAAACATATTAACCAACAGGTACACAGGCAAAGACAAAGTAAATTATTTGCACAAATATGGTTGGTTACATTTAAAGATCCTATAGAATTAGTTTAACCCATCTTTTGTCTTTTATGACGTTACAGTTACAAAATGCATTTATAATTAAAATAGTTGTTGATTATTTAGTAATTGTTACATTAAAATTAACTCATATTTAAGTAGGAGAATTCAAAGCCGTCGATGGGGTACACAATATTGTACATGTTATGTAATTTTTAATACACTCGACTTTTACGCGCATAACAAACGTACTCGCAAAACTACAAATCTATGTATAAAATCGTTTGTCGCTTGTTTTACTGACGTCCCAGTAGCGGCAAGAATGGTGAACGATCATATACACGGTTGCCTATATCCAAGGATATACAGAGACAAATGCGTGCTACGTTCCAGAAAATCTATCGCCTTTTGCTAATAAAAGTTGTTATATCGGTTTTAAACTTGATTTTTTACGCTACGTTAGGATTTATAGCACAATTTAAACATTAACATATACATAACATTATCAATCATGTATTAATGCAATTAGGTTAGAATTTTACGTAATATACGTAAGTGACGTAATTTAGCACGATTATGTTAGTGCGTTAATACTTCACGCTGACGAAGCGTAACAATGCACTAACTGGAATAGTTCGATGTCCCGTAATAATGCTGTTCTCGAGCTAAAATTCCTTCGTTTTTATGTAACGCACAAGCTAGTTTTGGACCACATTCGGTTAAGTATTAGAACGTGAACGGAAAATTGTTATTTCTAATAATTGTTGATTGGTACGTTATACGAAAACCGTGCTTATTATTCTGGAAATAACATTAATTTATCTATGTACGAGTAGGTACATACGATCTCTGTGGTAGTCTGGTTCATTTACCCAAGGATTTGGGGCACCCTGGCACGCATTCCGACTTTCCGATGTGACGTATAACTTAAAATATTTAAATGTTTCTCGCTATACGAGTGAAGGAAAACATTGCGAGGAAAGCTACACGCCTGAGATTAAATTATTAGGTATATAATGTTTATTGCTATAAGAAGTCTGCCAATCAGCACTCGGGAAGCATGGCGGGGCATTCAATACTTCTCACTAGGCGGAAAGATTCGAAAAAAGAACAATAATAAAGCTTTAAAAATATTGCAGTTAATAGTCGCGAGGGTGAAATTTTCTATATAACACATAATACACGTGTGTCGAAGAATTAAATTTTCTAATTATAAACAACATGCGCATTGCTGGTTATGGATGAGTTACATTACAGGAAGTTCGTTATAAATCATGCATTTCATATGTTACGTAATTTAAAAGTCATTAGCTGGGTTTATGTCATTGAAAAACATATTCTTACGCGGCCTAAGGCAGTTTACACTGGGCATACATCGAATAATATGCAGATTTTATAACGCAACAGAACTAGATTGAAATGGTAGAAAATGTCTTTATCAATATTCATGCAGCTTTGAACAGTTTAACTAATAATTTACTTGTCATTTTAAAAGCTTTTGCTCAATTTTCACGCGTTTCGATACAAAATAATATGCAAAGTGACGTTTAGCCGGACTTAAATGTTAACACATGTTACAACTAGGTCACATATTATATTAATCATGTAGATGTGAATATTTCTTGCATTGTATAGTTTTGTGGTTGACTAGGATGTTGCACGCTTGGTTAGGTACCTATTCACACTTATTTTAAATAGTTATAGGTACCTGTCGTAAAAAAATATGATATTTAACACTGTCAAACAATACTCGTATGATATCTCTTCTCTAAAGTTCATAACATTTTGTCAATTTAGAATTTTTTAAAATGTATGTGTAGTCAATCATTTATGCATGTATCACATATGTGTATGTACGTATGTGTTTAGATTTATCAACCGTTTGGTCACCATAATAAGGGACTGCTAATTTAGGATTAAATGGCTTTACATGAGTTATTTCGAGATATTATTATAATCTATACAAAAAAAATTAATTGGAGTGTCTGTTTGTAATATTAAAATAACCGCTTTTTATTAAATGCATATGTACACACTATACAAATACCAAAATAACATTTTTTAAAAGTTTAAGTTTATGTTTATTCCAGCTAATCTTTGGAACGGCTGGACCGATTTTGATGGGACTTTCACTAGCAGCTAGCTGTTGTAATACATTTTATTTTAGAATCACATAACTTTTCTGATAAAATTCAAACGCGGACGAAGCCGCGGACGCCGCTATATAAATAAAATGTAGTATAAATAAATCCTTGGTTGCAATAATAACGATAATTACGGCAGCGGTGTGTCAATATCGTCATTATGCTCTGTTTCCTGGTCCGCATCACCGCCCGGGCTTTCACTCAGGCCTCGATCGCGCAATCATGGGGTGGCCGGCCGCCGGGCGCAGACTTCCACCTTGCATTCCGAGGGTTGGGATTCAAACTTCATACAT
>DWQT01000494.1:0-22252 GCA_018244895.1 Myscelus amystis hages | reverse complement strand
AAAAGTACAGACATTAATGTCTGACACTTATGTCACAATTTCTGTCGTAGTCTGAACGTACCATAACAGTGAAATAACAGTCTGTTACTAAATAACAGTCAAATAATACATGAATAAATCATAGGTGCTGCTCATATCGGCTTATAACTATTACGATTTCCTGTAGCAGTATAGTGCCTAATTGTTGTTTTGAAATCAGTCCTTGCTATTTTATAGTACCGATTACATTACTATGATTCATAGATAATTGACGCGTATCCCTATGTTGGAGTACGACAAAAGCTGCTAATAGAATAACATCTTGTTTTATAAGATAGCCTACATTAGCGTGGCCAAAGAAGAGTTTGTATCTGGCTGTTAAGAGTCACCATCGTTTTTTATCCAACATAACTTGTGTTAGTAAGATCGTAGAAGACCTAACGACGGACAGTTACACTGATCACTGTTATTTTTAACTTGTTCCGATAAATAAAGTGATCACTTGTACTTCAAACTCTAAATACATATTAACATTACCTGTTCAAGCAAAAATAATTCATTGTCACCCTATTTAATTTCCCATACCATTACCTATTGGTAACGAAACTCATCCTTTCATAAAAAAATATACACTACTTCTTCACTAATCGTTAGGTACACACACAAATCTTTCATAAAATGGCGGAAATTATTAAAATTGTTAAAATTAACTGGAATTCCTATGTTAATAAGATATGTCTATAAATTTCCTAATATGAAACCTATTGAAAGTTTTTCATATACCTAAAAAACTCTGTTGAAAACTAAAACGTTTTCATCTACTAATAGCCGCTGGGCAGTGAAAAAAGTGTTTGGCACACAATTATTTTATTCCGATATTCGCAAGAGATCTGAATCTACGCCAATAACACCGCGGAGCAAAGTTTGAAGTACCTACATAAGTGTTGTAAGAGTTTGGAGAAATATATCGTTATTATGACTTAATTTAGTTTGTCACTATTCCTCGGAAGTGTTAATAAAAGTTTCAAGAATAGGCACATGCATATAATAGTAAATAACAAACTAAACAAAAAGTAAATGGCAAATTTTGCTATCTTCATAAGTGCTTTAAATTTTTAACCCACCAGAACGACAGTATCACTAAGAAATTTAACGGGAGGTACTACCAAATTTGTAGGCGCTGGACCCTTTCGAGCCCGACCTATATTATCAAATTGACTTCCGTGACAAGGACAATAAAATCCTCCTGGAAAGTCACCAGCATTCGGCATAGGCACGCAACCTAAATGGGTGCATATACCAATTACAATAAGCCATTCTGGTCTTGAAGTTCGTTTGTCAGGAGTCTCTGGATCTTTTAATGACGATAGTGGGGTGGCGTTTTCTAATTCAATCTCTGCGGCTGTTCTATTCTTAACGAATAGAGGTTTCCCTCTCCACTTGAACGATAGGCATGATCCCGGAGCCACCTTTGATATATCTATTTCGATAGAAGCCAACGCCAATACATCCTGCGCTGCGGCCATGTAGGTTAAGAAATGTATAAGTTCACATTTGGTACCATACATTCCACCAAGCATTGCAAAAAATCCAATTGTATAAGTGAAACCTTGTTTTTCATCTCCCGAATCGAAGGACGTTTTCGTAACATCTTTAAACTCTTTCTTCCTATACGGATCGAAGTTAGGGAATTCCAAGTCACGGTGAAACTTGGGATAGTCTTTTTGGAACCGTACTTGAGTACACCATGGTCCCCATTTCGTAATCACTGGACACGGTAGAGATAAAATATTTATCGATTTCTTCTTACATACGTTTCGATTCAATAACGGAGATCTGATTGTGAGCGATTTTAATACGTCCCTGCAGCACGCTGTGCTCCGAGACGAGCGCCCGACACCGGCAGCGCAGCCAGTTGTTATTAAATTCATTTTTGTAACTCTTATCTCTTGTTTTGACCGTTAGAAAAATGATTTCGATATAAGCATAATAAAATACTCTTCAATATTTTGACATATTTATGAAACGTTATGCAATGGTAGACGTCAAAGAAAAAAAACAACATCCTATTATACCTTCCCGCCTTTATTCATATTACATTTCAATACTATAATATAACCCTTCTTAAATTCATATTAATTATTATAATTATGTTTAAAGATAATTACCTGTCGACATAAAATTTAAATTTTGATTTATCTTAATCTCTGTTTGTGTGTGTGAATACAGTGTGTGTGTGCTCTTTAAATTAAATGGGTACTAAAATGCACACAAGTCCCGTTTATTTTATTCATCTCTAACGGGGTACACAGATAGTATTGTGACGTTGTACATATGTTATCAGGAATTATAATTTGTTTGAGTAGAATGTGCAGTGAGCGCGATGTACCGCGTGGTAATTATTATCAAACGCTGGTTGTACAATCGAGTGGGATCCTTAAGCACATGCCACATTAGCAACTAGTGCCAAGGCGCTATGACGTAACCGGTGAAAGTCGGTATGGTCGTGCTGGGGGCCGGGAGACCTTTAGTCAACAGCGAAACAAGCTCGCAAGTAGCGTCACTTTGCTGTTTCTTGAACGCACAAACATCTAATAAGTTCCTCGTGACACTTGCAGGTGATATGAGTGTTTACTGACTGTCTTATTTACAATTGAAATTGTTATTCTTTTTTAACAATCACAGTGCATTTTCATTGGGAGGTAAATATGTACAATTATTAAATAGTTCCATATTAAACATAAAAAAATGAAATCATGTATTTTTATTTATTTTGACATAACGATATATGAAATTTCTATAACAACTGACCTCTTATTTAAGTGGATAGAGACCCCGACTGCTAAGTGGAGCACATGGGTTCGATTCCGGCTCAGGGCTAACATATGTCGAATGAGCACATTTGTTTGTTTTGTATCTGATTGTAATAAAAATATATTTATTATTATACAGTATGTATATGTGCATATGTGTAGTTTATCAGCCTTCTGAACTGAAGGTGTTTTAATATATTATTCGTGTTAGTTCTGTTATCATAGACATCATGCGACATTCTTTTATATAAGTAGGTCCAATTCGTAATGCATTTTGCAACTTGGTCATCTAAAGTGACACTGGTTTTTTTTATAAAGAAATATGTTAGGTAACTCATATTATATAATATTTGTTCATTATTAATTTATTGTTAAAACACGAATTTCCTCGTAATACTAATATAGGTAACGAAATTGTATTCAGGTTTATGTAATTTACAAAATACCTTTGTACATAAATTTAGGCGTTAAATTTAGCAATATATTAGATTACATAATGAAGGTGGTGACATAATGAATAAATTAGGTTCATATCGTCTCTGACTTTAGAATTACCAGTAAATAAAGAACCAACAATCCGTACAGTACCCAACTAACCATACGCTGCGTCGCGGTGTAATATATTTTCGTTGGTCATTTAAGTATGAAAATATTAAAAATAAAATCCTGTATGTTTCCCATTTCGGCACCTAATGTCGGTTTTATTGTTATGTAAAAAAGCAATATTATTTCAATACCCAATCCAACAGCCCCGTCGTTGCCGCAATGGCCTAACAGACGTATCAAGACGTCGACTTCAAAATGAACAATGACGCTGACGCAACTTTTAAGACATACTCCATGAATATTAAACATGTGCCATTTTGCAGAATGTTTTCGAGGATCTTTTGGTGTTATATTTTCATCGTATCCTGTAGAGCCGCTCCCGCAGACAACCCTGTGAGAGTGGACTTGCCAGTGTACGACCAGCCTAACAGTGATCCAGACGTATCACTTGCCAACCCTTTAGAAATAGAGAACCATCCATCGCCTATAAGACAAAACGGCCTGAGACTTAATGGCATATTTGGTCACAAAGAAATTTCCGGAAATAAATTTGACATTAGCACCCCAAAGGTATTATTCATCTGTTTAATTACTGATTAAGATATTAATGATTATTTTTATATACACATAAACATATCTGCGCAGGTTGGTTCAATCAACTATGGAAGAGGACCTTTCTCGGACCCTATTCCAACTCTGGAAGGCGCGCTGTTAGAAACTGAGTATATAGGCAGCAAGACTCTGTCCGTGCACGAAAATATACAGGGTATCGTTGCTGGCCTCTTACAGGTAGCATGAATTAAAATAAATGTACAGAATTATTTTTAAAGCACATAGGTTATAGTGCACAGATTCACTTGGGCACATGTCAAAAAAACGAGCTTCTCAAATTTGTTGGCCTACTCATGATCCTAATCCGGAGTGCATGTGCAACTGCACTAAGTGTAAACGAGACACTTAAAAATGTGTATCGATCAATTAACTGTGTACCTACATAATTTACAACGAACACTATTAAATATTTCAGCCTTCACCAATTGTAGATACAATTAATGAAGAGGATAAGTATGGTAACAGTGGAGATAAATTTTATAGTGCTGGCAGAGCCATAGTCAGCGGTGCTAGCGGGGTTTCAAATTTCGTCAATTCAATTTTAGAGGTACGGTATTTTCAAAATAACATATGTATGTACATCAAATCATCAGCAGTGATTCTATTAAATACAACTTGTTTCAGCTCCCGGGCGCGTTCATAACAAAGATTACAAGAGCAGCGACAGAGAAACTTAATAATTTCGGAGGAAAACTTATTGGTTTATAAAACATAATTCAGTGTTAAGAGACTTAGTCAATAAAAACCTTAGTTTATTTTTAAAAGCAACATTTAATGTAGTCTCAATTAGTCGGAAATATAATAATATATGTACATACTTCTCCAATTAGATATAATATGTGTAATTAGCCCATTCCGGTGGAAAAAAATCTATGTTCTACTTTAAGCTAATACTTTAGTTACACTACATTAAAATTGATCTACCTTCATTAGCAATGTGCGTTTATATAGATCAATAAATGGACAAGAGTGCACAATTATCATAAATCATTTGTTTTTGATTTGAAAGGATTGCATCTGTAGTCATTTTAATATTAAGATTTAATATAAGTATTTCATATTTCGAATAATTAAAACATTTTCCCCATAAAATTTAGTAATTAATCAAGACAACACGAACACTCATCAAGGAAGTACATCAAATTTGTTTTTATTGACACACAAGCACTGCTTATACCCTTCTGTGTTTTAGGTAATCGCTTTAGAAACAACTAATATTCCAGTTTAAATTTAGATTTCCTTTTATTATTCGTGATTTACAATATAATCAATTTATACAATACAATTACAATATATTTAATTTTTATAAAACTGTTTTGTTTACCAGAAACATGAAAACAATATATTTAAAGGCGTCATGAAAGTCTCACGGTGATCTATCTACACATAAAGTATTGATAATGTTACATTAAAAAAATATAATTCACTAAATCTAAGTTTTCGACTATTACTGCAGCCATTAGGCCTATTTTAATTGCAATGATTCATTGATATTTTTTTTCGACGTACAATCATCGAAGTTTTCAGATTACATAAATATTAATATATAATATATTTGTTAAGTCAGACTTACAGGTAAGGTTTTACCGAAAGTTTAAGAAAAATTGTATATTGCTTATTTGCTTCTTTTTTTAAAATCGTAATCTAGGTACGCGATATTGTACATTAATAATACATAATACATGAAATACAGGACCGTTTAGTAAGGCTTTAGCGCGATTGTAAATATTGCTAAATATTATCAAATCACGTCATGAATTACCGGGATTTTACCATTAAAATTAAATAATCGTCATTACTTAATAAAACAGATATGAAAAATGAGTATAAAATAACTATACCATAGGTATAAAATATAAGGAATATCCAAACAATAAAACCATTACTACACTTGAAATATTTTAAAATGGTAAAGCATACCGATAATTCATAACATCAAACACATAATAACTATAGATTTAATCTTATAGCCCGAAACTATGAAGACCACACAAGAACAATACCCACAGTAATTGTATGCACTGCATCCGCATGAGTCCACAATCTACTGAGACACATCCTCAGACTACTTCATTCAATATGTTAATAATACTTCGTGTTTTATCTACATTTATTTGTACAAATAAATAATGTTCTGATTTGGAGACAAAGCAATACGATTTTTAATACTACACAGTAAATTCTACCTCCTACCTTCCTAAGTAGGTATAATATTTCATAAGTTGATAGACGTACGTACATCAAGATTTTTATAAATATAATCATTAAATTTACAACAGCTTATACAAATCCTAAAATCAACCAATATTTGTTATGATTAGTATGACAGTAGTAACATCTATAAATGATCGTGCTACATAATTTTACTGCATTGGCTTCATTTGAAAAGCTTTATTCACATATATACGAAACCGTGTCTTTTATTGTAAGTGCTTCATGTTAATAAATATACAAGATATAGCTAAGTCTATTTGACGCATCAATGAATATATGTCATACATGTATGTAACAATACACGAGCGTGGTGGTCCAGCAAGTGTACTGTGACGCACAAAAGCTCATTTAATTTATTAGTCAAGATTATATTTAATTTAATTTAATAGAATCTATAATTAGAACATTTTGAGTCATCATTAGTAAAATCTCAATAACCATAACTACAGATCCATTAAAAGTTATTAATTTTTAAATTTCTAGATGACAACAGTGACAAATTATGTGCTTACTGCCAATGAATTTTAAAAAAACCATTATATGTCATAAGTTTTGGTAACACAAGTTGCTTACATAAACCACAGTAATGCCATCACTGACAAATTTCTCAATAACAAGTAGGGGTGGGTCATTAGTTAAAATCTGTTTTAACATTTCAGTTTGTAAATTTAACTATTCGAATTAGCTTACATAAACAAAATTTAAAGCTTATATTATCTGCATATTCCGTGTTTCATTATTTTAGTGTGCGAAAATTCGCATAGGTTAGCCGGTTATATTATTTAAACGCAAAATCAAACTGTGCACAGATTTCTTATTCCATTTCATAATTGAAACTGCATTCAGCCCCAATATTATAATATTATAATACCTGTCGGTCACCTAATAAAAAAGACAAACTTTATATCTATTTTATGTACTATACGTCCATAATGAAATTCTATAAATATATATTATATTTTTATAATATTTTCGTAATTTAAGCATATACTGTTTATATAATGGACATAATACAGAGTTGTATCTAATATTAATACTTACCTATTATTTTACCTGAGATATCTGGAATACAAATGAAAGTAAAACAAAAGGAAATAATTCCCTAAGTTCACTCGTATATGTCTGAACACTGTGAAAAACAACACTTTAATGACAAAAGAAATGTCACAAGCTAAAGAGCCAGGCTACCCTGTACTGGAAACAGAGGAGGTAAAGCAGGCAAAAGGTGGCGACAACAATTCAAGATAACATTCGTCTGTCATCAGAACACAAGAAAAAACGGAAAGCAAAAATAAACATGGACTCCAGACGAGGCGAGGGAGGCGCGTGTATTACTCCGACCGGTGTTGTTATTCCGCTTAACGACTCGTATTAAAGTATGCGGATCTAGGAGGCGGAGGCATTACAGGCCTAGCACCACGCCTTCAATGGCGGGTCGCAATCACCGTGGGACAATAGTCCCTTGAGTCCGGTACGAGGAGAGACGAAGTCTTCGAGACCCGAAGCCCCAAGAGCGCCACCACTATCGCAGCATGAGACGAACCCATAGCAGGTTCCGGGTGTCAAAGACGGAACAAATAATATGCAATGTGCTTGTGAATATTTCCCCTTTTAATAGACAAATAACAAACAAGAACAGATTTGAATCATTATTGTGATTTTAAATACTCCTCTTCATAGAAGAATTTTAAAATAATCAGCTGTAATAACTTAAAGATATAAAAATAGTCTGATATATAATATCTATGGATAATATCTTATTAATACATAACAACAACATTCACTATATAGGATTCATTTAACCAAAGTCGAAAATTAACATAAAACTTAACTACACAAGGATCTAAACAGGCTATATAGATATTGGTATATATAAAAACAAGAAATAATAATAGTCATATTTATTCATTTGTGCTATAATAATATAGTCAATGGGTAAAACCAAATGTTTAAGGGTCAAAAATTGTATTTTTTTTATTTCCTTTGTCGTTTTGTTCCAAAATAGACTTCTGCATTGATAACACTTTGTTATGAAGACCGAATACAGTTTTATTAATATTATATTATATAGACATTTCAACGGATATGGATTTCATGTAAGAAAAAACGAATATTTACAAATTATCTAACACGGAGCCCGTAACTACCGACTGGCGGCAATGACAACCGACCGACCGACGCAATATGTAATACAGATGTAGAATAAATAACAATAGAGTATAACGAACAACAAACGTAAACGAATGCTAACTCTACATTAAATGTGTCCGCACAAAACGTTAACTGTTTCAACATTCCAAATAGTGTCACAAACTACAGTCCCATTAGCTGCAGACATTACTACACATACGAGTTTCCCTTTGGAAACGAATGAATCCTGAATTCCCAAACACAAACCTACACACACCTGTAAAACGAACGGCCCATCATCCATAACCGAGAAACAATCGTGTGACATCATTCGAAAATGATATTTTAGTACTCGTCGTCAACAATGTCCAGCACAGTGAAATCTATATGCTTGTCGGACCTTAACCGTCAAGGGCGCGATATATGCATCTGACGTACAGTGTCGACGTAGTGCTTGTTGTAGGCGAGAACGGTCTCCTGCAGCACCTGCGGCACTTCCTCGAGGGAGGGAGCGGCCGGCTGCTCGACGTCGTTGCGCCTGTAGAACAGGATGTAGGGCGTGGCGCCGCTGGCGCTCTCCTCCGCCAGCTCCGACTCGTCCGAGACGCTCACCACGTCGTCGTTGTACAGGTACCATTGGTCGTTGTCCTTGCCCAGCGTGTAGTAGTGGCCCGAGTCCAGAGTGGTGCCCGAATGGATGATGGCGGCGTACAGCGTGTACGCGGCGTGCTCGGCCTGCGAGCGCACGGTCGGCAACGTGATCTTGCTATTGTGGTACATGGGGTGACACAGCTTCGTCTGCACTTGCATCTTAGAATCGAATCTGAAAATGTATAGGGGAACTTTTCTAAGTCGTCACCTGGTAATATTTTATAATGAAACGAAAGTTATGATTTTTATTTAGTTAAAAAAAAAATTATATCAAAATTATTTAAAATTATCAATACAGATTGTATCCAAAAATGTTTTTATGTCTATCACAAATGAAAACTCTGTTGCAATGACAAATTTTTGAACAAGCTGGTAGGCCCGATAACAGACCTATGCGGATAAGAAAAAATAGGTAAAAACTCAGAACAGGTCCGAGGAATTGAAAAGCAAATACTATACATAAATATATATCACAGGGAATGGAAAGAATACTTACTTGAAATGTTTCAACACAATAATGAGGTGCTTCGGTGTAGTCTCGATCAGCACGCTCCTCTCAGCATCGCGGAGAACGCCACAGTCACCGCATTGGTACTTGTTTTCACCAGAGAGATTTTCCTTGGAACAATAGAATTCCAGTAAGCTCTGAACGCTATGTTTCCAGCTGTCTGGCTTCTGTGGGAATGCGAGTTGCAGATCACGGAATACATCGCGGGACAGAGAGGACGAATGGCAGTGTGTGCATTCCACGCGAGTGAGGAGAACCCCGCCGAACAAGCTGTCGATGAACGAGTCGCGACGTAAGAAAATTGCCTCGCTTATGCGCACACGCTTCTTGGGCGGTCCGAGGATTTCGTGCTCCGGGGAAGCGCGTTTGTTGGATGAACTGGAACCTGTGACAGATAGAATAAATCGTTAATCATGTTCGGAGTTCAAAAGGTGTATCAACTACAATATTTTGTCTGATAATTTTGTTATTATTCTTCACTTACTAGCGGCACTGCTGCCTGGACGAGGCGATACTGATCGACGATTCTGGCTCGTCCCGGGGTGATTATTGTCACTATAAGAGGACATGGAACAATAAATGTTAAATTCTCTAAATATAAGTTTAACGTTCTACCCGAGACCAACCCAATCACAGCCGATTTGCTACCACTGAGAACAAAGTGCTATTGCCTTAGTCTTTATGTATAACTTACTCCACTGTCACGTTCCTGTAATATAATGAGGATTGCTCCCTAATTATTGTTTACCAAGGATTTCTTTTTTTAACTGTAACTCTATCGTTATCATTAAAAAAATATATATTTTTAGATGACATTTATTTCATTTACAGAAAGTCGATTAAAGACCTACAATCAATAAGTGTCCTACGATTAATTCACAAGTCAATCCTTGTACACAGAATATAGCCGCATGATTAACACGTTTAAAACTGTTTTAATTACAAATTCAGTCTTCCTGGATATCTTTCTTATACAGGATATATTTAATAGACCCAAATGTTCCTCGCTAAATGAGCATAGCTGATAATACTCAGGCGTTAAATGATGAAAGAGGTGCTGAACGGTCTGTGAATTGATAGTAACCTGGGGAGCGACCTGTTGGCGAGAAGTGCGAGCTGCCCTGTCTTCCACCGGTTGGCGCTGGTGAGCACCGCGGGCCGAGAGTAGTCGTGGTGGCGGTCGGAGCTGTGTTCGTACGAGGACAGCAATTCAAACAAGTACCTGGACATAACAACCCTTAGTTTTATTATCATTATATTAATACGTGGAGCAAAAACTTTGGACCCCTTTTTACAGAAATTGCGCGGACGGAGGTGTATGAAATTTGGCGCACTTATAGTTTATATATAGGAGAAGTGCACAACGCTAATATTTTTCAATAATAATACTTATACAATACATTAAATCAATAAATAAAACATTACACACACTACCATGCATTTGACGCACACAACCATACGTTGTTGTTACACGCATAGATATTGTCATTTCATACTGTGAATGTCAAACAGAAAAGTTTTATTTGCCCCATTTAACAGAAAAAATAACACATGAAATACCGATGACATATTTATACAAATGTATTATGGTCGAATTTCGACCCCGGGCGACCACTAGTACCTAAGATAAATTCGTGATAGATATGGCCAGTGAGGCAGTTGTTTTTATTAAGTAGGTACCTACAAAGGACATTTTTTTTTCTAAAAAGCTATTAAAAACAGACAATCGCCACCAGCAAATCTACGAAATAACACATAATGGCGACGCCTAGTGTTTACATATGAAAACAAAAGAATTATTTATTCGCTGCAACACCTACAAAGCCACATAAAATTGCTGATCCCGGTTTGTGAAAGGCAAATCCGAACATCGCAATGGATTTATGCGCAGTGATGCGATTATGCGAACGCTTTTCTGCATATTTCTGTGCATTAAGCATTCCTTTAGCAAAAGTGTACTCTGATATTCGTAATGTAACATTTGATATAGGCATAAACTAATAATATAAAGTTGAAAGAGACTGGTCGTTTGAATTTGGATGCACTATAAACTGTGAAACTACATTACTGGTTTGAAAAATTCTTATTTGGCGTTTCATATCTTGTTCATTGAGGAACATTTTATATTATTGAATATAAGCCTGCAATCCTTACTGGAAATAGAGGATTTTTAAAGTTCGAAATCTAAAAGTTACGGTATAAAACAACAGTTTCACAAGGAACAATATAAATTAAAACTTGTATATACTTATGTAATTATTTTCATTTCATTGCGATTCTAAGTGAAAATATTCCCACAATAGAATCAATTGCGCATTAAAAAACATTTTTTTTTATGTGAACATTTCTACGCGAGTATCATGGAATCATAAAGTAAATTTCTTACTATATTAAAATGGAGTCGAATGCTCATGTATTTTGTAAAGTTATTGCTTAAAAGTTTAATATATTTTAAACAATAACTTCAATATTACATATATTGGTGTTTGTAACAAATACACGATTGTAAAATAATATCAAAAACTTGAACAACATTGACTCTTAGTAATAATGCTAAATGCATGCTCTAAGCAGCAACTGTGCGAGAGAGAAGGGACGGAGTCTAGACAGGGCACTAAACCTGCTCTGATGCTGTTCAAAGAGATTTACAGTCCCAACTTCCGCCCACATGCGTGTTTCGCAACGGATATATTATAGTTTGGAGTGTCGCAGTGCGAACTGGTAAAGCAATATCAGCTCCGCACGGTCGCAACTGGATTTGTCTCTTTCTATATTTATGGGTAAGTGGTTGTTTAGCAATTCCCCTCGGTCTTATGCAAATGTTTAGAGGCGACGATAACCGCTCACCGTCAGGTGGCTTGCCCGTCTTAGTTTGCGTTGTGATAATATTGTGTAGAACGTAGCTTCTCAAACTGACATTGCCTTATGCGATTCCGACTTTGTGAATTAATTATTATCTAGTGTCCCTAGAAATCAATATATTTCAATATACCTAGTATTTAGATTACCCTTCCCCTTCCAAATGGTGTAGTTAATTATTACATTATTAGCAACGCGTCTCCTATTTCAGAACAAAATAAATGTCATTATGATTACGTTTTTTCTACTTCTATGGTAAATATAGCTTACCATAATATACTTACTTGTCTAAATAGAAGCCGTGTCGGACGGCGTTACAGGAACTATTATGACCTGAAAAGAGAAAAAAATATTGTAAAATATTTATATACATTTCTATACAAAACTCTTGAAATACAATCTCACACGTCGCGGGAGGTCTGGGTTAAAATCCTGGCACGCATGTCTCACTTGTTACGTGCGTTATATAACTTAGAAATTTAAATATCACTCGCGGTAACGGTGATGGAAAACATCGTGAGTACATCTGCACTCGGCACACCTAGAGTATGTTAAACAATTTATAATGTTACTGAGATGTGTGAATACTGTCAATACACACTTGGCCAGCATGATAGGCTGTGCCCTTAAACCCTATGAGACCTGATCCAGCTAATAAAACGATTTGAA
Source organism: Myscelus amystis hages (assembly GCA_018244895.1). Classification (NCBI taxonomy): domain Eukaryota; kingdom Metazoa; phylum Arthropoda; class Insecta; order Lepidoptera; family Hesperiidae; genus Myscelus; species Myscelus amystis. The sequence goes on along the minus strand of DWQT01000494.1, from coordinate 9,271 downwards.
AAAGTACATAACCAAGATTATGGCTTCAAAATCAAACATCAAATTGAGGAAACCTCAATTTCACAGTTACTCATAATGAGTTCTACGACGTGTCATGTCTGTCAAGCTGTACCTACTGGTATCCCGATATCATTAACTTGTTCCGGTTATTCTGGTCATTCTGAGGGGAGATCCGTTTCCAACAGTCGAATCGCCTAATGGTGATAATGACTTGATGGTGATGATGTTGACAAATTTGTACGTCGTTAGTGAGTTAGTACGTCACAGAAAGGCTTAATCAACGTAAAAAAACCAAGGACAAAACTGTTCCAATCGACTGCATTATATACTTATACGATAACCGTAACTCGGCAAGGGTAATTCACAAATCCAACAGCGTCACGCGAACACGCAATAATCGAATATCCAGGCCGCTACATTCGCGGCCGAGAACCAAATAACAACTGAATCGCTGTCCGTGAATGTGACGTCACACGAAGTACGTTGTTGAAAAACCGTTTAAAAAGTTTTCGTCGTTCGTGACCAGATTCGAAATTCGAATATTGAATAAAGTTTGAAAGTAGATTTGAAAGATGTAGATATGAAAAGAAGTTTTGAAATTTTCACGTCGATTAGATATTTCACACCGTTACGGGTATCTCGACCGCAATCAGCAAGTAGTTAACAACGGAAGCGCGCGGTGGCGAAGCGGGGCATAGTTCCATTCACCGATAGGTGCAAAGGAGATAAAACTGAGCTGCTTTTCACAAGGCAATAATACATAAATGTATATTTTATCCCTATTTTAGTATCTTCGACGCTTGCAAAAGATACACGACGTTCATTACCACTTTCTAATAAATCCACAGGGAATGACGAACTTCACGAATTAAAATAAATAAAAAAGCGTTCGACTTATAACAAATTATTATACAACTTGAATCCCTTGTATTTTTTGTACTGTTCCGTGAGTTTCGTGAAAGAAATACATAACTCTTTATGAATTCGTTTGTTCCAGCGGCCTGTTTCTCTGCGAATGAGATTTTATTATTGTCTAGAGCTTATTAAATATCCGTAGCCGGGGGTGTACGGAGCGTTGAATCCGGATTTCCTTTTAACTTTGTTTTGACATTTTCTCGTGTTCATAGCTTAATTTGCAACAATTTCGGCATAGCTGTACACCTAAGAAAACATAACCAAATTACACTTTCAAGAATCCTCTGCTTGGGGCAATGATCTCATAACGTACCTACATTTTCATATTTCGATGTCTTATCGAGTATATTTTTGACGTACGACACTAGTAAAGTTCTGTATCGATTTTCCGTATGAATTATATCTGAAGTCATAACTAAATTTTTATACAGACTGAGTTACAATTCCCATTATTTACAGTAACAGTATATACATAAGTGAAGTTTTGTTTAAAACTCGTACCTAATAAAGCTGAGCAGTCGTCTACGCGACCGTCACATCCGGCTTTGCAACTTTGTCCTGATACAATCGTGGATACCTGACCCACTTCTCGCCTCCATGAATACAAGCGAAATAACTGTAAAGCGGGATATCCTTCTATGTATAGTACTTGAACGTACGAGGTTTTTCAATGATTTTGTTCAATAAACAGGCTTTATCGTATTGTGCGTAGTTTAGTTCATTTCCATTCCACTGTTATCTCAAACACAACATAGGTTGGTAAAATCTTATGATTCTCATTAATTCAGACGCAATTTTATAATAGGGGCAAATGATTTAATCACTCAAACAAGTGACTCAAAAGTTACGAATAAAATGTATTTTAAGATCTTTAAAACAGGACACGAAATACGTAGTACACATATATATACAAAAAAACGCACTGAAGTCTGAAAGTATTGAAAGTAGATGCTCTTTTGTTCACCTACGCCATTTTAATTACAAACTTCATTTACAGAAACGCAATCCTATCAGCGCAGCACAGCCAAGGCAACTGGAAAGTTTAAAGCATATCGTTTGCAGAAGTTCACTTATAGCTACAGCCCAAAGTTCGCTATAAACACTTTAAACGACATAATGTACCAGTTTAAAGTGAATATCAACGTTGCCGTTCGTGAAACGAGACTCTCTGTGTAAAAAATCTCTGCAATTAAAACATTTTGTTGAGAACGATTTTGGTAAGCGGCTCATATTTGTATGTGAATTTTTAAATTGTTTCATGTCAGTAGCAAACGAATATGAAGACAACCTCATAGGTACACGGCGCCCACTGACCCCTGCTTTCCATCTTATACAGGAATAATTTTGTACGTGACGAACCAAAACTATGTTACTACTTCTACGGTTCAATTCGTAGTCTATGTCTCTGTATTACCACAGCTTAATCACAAAACCACCGCTTCTATGCGGCAGCGCTCTATAATAGCAAAACCGAGAACATAAAATCTACTCTCAAACACGGAGTTTCACTATCTTAAAGCATTACAGTCAATTCGCTGAGAGTTAACAGTGTAAAGCCTTTTAACTCCGATTAGCACTAATGCATGTTAATCATGTGCTAGGGAATAAGGCTAACCTAAAAACTTATAGAAGACCAAGTTTTTAATGAATGCTTGTTATAGATACAGTTCTATACGGTAACTAGTTTTATAAAGTTTCAACATTCCTAATGTACAGATATGTATTAAATTTTAGGTAAATGCACATAAATGTTTTTATCTAAACGTTGACATTTTTAAACTTACACACACTTTCACAAAACTTGTCGAATAGTCACCGTTACTTTCTAGAGCACAGATTCCATATACCTAAAAAAAGCTTTAATTAATATCGCATCAGTAACTATTCATTGAATATTCATACTAATACACACACGAGTATTATGTGAACTACGGGATTGAGTACCGTAACAAACAGCACGTAATTCGCGTATGAATCTCACAAAAAATACATAAATCAAATCTTGTTCAATCTCAGGGTCAGGTTCAAATTTTAATAGGTAGACATCGTTATTACTACATGTAATATAATCTGTATATGAAATATGATTTGTGCACGTTATATATGACTTGATTTCAACGATATTACAAATGGGCGATTGATTGCGTAACTCACTGTTTCAAATATTGAAAGCATTATTTGTAGACGAACAAATCAAACATAGCTTTCTGTAATCACTCACTTTATCAGTGTATCGAAGTGACCGGGTCTTCTGTTATTAATCAGAACATATTGGAGAACTCTATAGATGGAACCCAGAACTTCGAAACGGGAGGCAAAGGGAACTATCGGAATATATTTAGGTATATAAAAGTTGAAAAAAGTATATTACAAGCCTCGAAACGAAGAAGTTTTAAGTATTTCATTTATAAGCACCTGTTCGCAACATTTTAAGGTTTCCAAGTATTCATTTCTAAACTTTTGTAATTCTCCTTGGAAAACTGTGCAAGGTTATAAAATACTGAAAGAACGCGCAGCTATCATAAAATGTTCATTTCGTGATAATTAACGAATATACTTATATATCCGTTAACACATATTACTGATTGTTCTGCAATTCTTGATCCTTGTCGAATTAACATGTTATCATTAGATTAATTCTACATCAGAAATCTTGTGTTAAACGAATTCAAAATTCTTTTGCATTCAAGTTTTGGTAGAAATACTGAACAGCGAAATTTTAATATCTAAACACGATATGATATTACGAACATTTTTAAATCATCCCTGATCTTATTTCATAATATCGTATAGCAGGATCTTCTGATTTTTTTACGTGGCAACCAACAAAGCCGATATGGAAAGTTTTGCTTCACATAAAAATAATATAGTATCTCCATTAAAATAATATTCTTACATAAATAACAACCAAAATGTTCTCCAACAACATTATGTTTTCTTATAAGGCACACGTTATTGAAACTTGCAAGGTCTAAGCTATTAAACTTGTGGTTACAGAGTCATTGTGGTGAATCATTGTTTGATTTCGCTTTCGGTGACTTACCATGTGCATACTCGTATATTAGGCTACGTTTACATGCTCGTATGTTGTGACTTTATTTTTTATTTTCCAGCGACTGAATTATTAAATTTCGATTGGTCAGTCAGTACTACAAAATGTGAGTTCACTTAATAAAATATTATTATAGTATTTACTTAATAGAATGTAATGTTAGTCGGTTAATGTTAAATGGTCAATATAGTCTACAGTGGTCGCCATTAAACTACGGATATAACTATGAGGTTTCTGCGACCCAACACTAATTTGAAGCTGATCGTTTGTTAGGAAATCCGCAATTTCATTAACTCTCATTTCATTCGAATCAGACTAACGTCTGCTATATTTTTTAACTATACAAGTATTGTACTGTGTGCTATACCTATATTGGAAATAAAATTCTGGACTTTAATTGTTATATAATAACAGTTTCAGAACAGGAATACGTCTAAAATTCAAGATGACTAAGCTGTGAACTACGGTTTAACGTTGTGATTTTTCTATTTTAAAAATAGATGTGTTTAATTACATCATCGCAACTGTATTTACGATGTAGAAAATAAGTCTCGTTTAAAAACGGCTATGATCCAGTTATTTCAATGAATCATACATAATTATACGCGTCATGTTTCTAAATCAAATCGAATTATTGATGTCGATATAATTATTATGTGTATGCATTTCGAATGTCTTTCATAGATCCAAATATCCACAGTAAAGAAGACTTCAGTGTGAAGCAATTTCAAGCAATAGACAGCTTGAATACCATCAGAATATTCCAATTCAAGATGAAAAAACAAACACACTTTCTAAGTATTTAACCCATGAAATAATTCTAGTGAGCAATATATTACACGCACTATTAATATCCGGATATAATCAATCAATTACCGCCCATTGGAAAGCAGCCGATCCATTTTTATTTATAACAATGGCTTAATTGGCTCGTAAATCGATATCGGCCGTTACTGGAATGAGTTTAACAGGCAATTTAGACCAAATTGAAAATAGGGGCGGTCCGGCCAAATGGTGACCAATAGATAGCGACTTCGTATGATAATAATACAGAGACAAAGAATTCGATGGTGGTCTGTTATGAAAATATATTGCGTTTGAAACAATGTTGAAAATGTTTTATTACTTCTGTAAATGAGGTTCTCTATTACATTAAATGAATAATAAAACTAATTTTACTGCGTCACGATTAAATCGCTGTTATATTTAAATACAATGAGGTGATCGCATGACCTGGGTCACGGCGATGCAATTTTTCTTGAATATCAAGTATACATTCCATAAGCTACCCAATGAATATAATGTGTAAATTTAAATTCGGCCATTTCTTTGAATTCATTTATACAAACCACGATAACATAGGAATCGAAAAATAAAAATCTTTTATAGCTTTTATACTACTCGACGTAACAGCGAGGGAAAACATTGTGAACAAACCTACGCAACTTAGAGATGTTATAAAGTATGTACATAATATTTTCCGAGGCGTGCGAAGACTGTCATTCCGCATTTGGCCAACGTGGCTAGACTATGGCCAAAAACTACACACTATGAGGGGCGAACCGTATTTAGCAGTGGAACAATAAAAGGGCCGAGAAAAAAATAGGAACTTATTAATATGTTATTCGTATATTTTTAAGCCATGTAAAGTTTTAGTACATATGTATGTACCTAGCTATCGCACTATACCTACATTTAGAAATATTTACATTTTCCATATATCAGGCATATATGTAAGGTTTAAACTTGCACCTGCCGCCGTCCTCACAACACAATAGTAATCTTTGTTTTAAGGGCTCTTTGTGCAAGCTTTTCGAATGCCCCTCTACAGATGTATTCCCTCCCTTCGTAAATGCAAAGGTGAAGTGTACAGAGGCACAGGTTACGTGCTTTGATGTTTTTAGTTTCCACGCTTGAGTGAATTCGTCTGACGTACGGACACGGACAGTCGCACCCTGTCCCCCTGTGAACAATATGCATATCCCAGCCATTTATCTGTATGGAACGCATTTCATAATTATTTTGATGTATTTTTGTCAACTTACTTTTAAGTTACATAGTCTACAACCAAAACAGTTCTTGTGAGGTACAAATACAATTAAACGAAGACGCAAAGGAAAACAAGAGAAAAAAGAGAAATGTATGGTCTTACATTTCTTTGAAATGCTGGTTCAATGGACACTTATAACTACGTACGTACGATAAAATACGGATTTAAAATAAATAATGAAAGGATATGAACAGTAATTGTATGATAATGATAAGACAAAGACAAAGACATTTATTTATACAAATATGGGTACAATTAAAGATGTTACAAAATTATTGGTTCAAACCATATTTTGCCTTTTACGGCGTACATGAATGATATATGATATGATATGATAATATGAGCTATGAGAGGTATGATAATATGAATACTCCCAAATAGATCCATAAATACTCCCAAATACCTTGCAGCAAAGAAGTAAAAGTATAACAATTATTATCAATATTCTTTGATTGAAGTGGTCATACCAGAGCGTGGGGTTTGCCGTCGTTCGTTCTTGTTGTTTTAGAGACGGGTAGAAGACCTTTAAAAGTTACCGAGATGCCTTGGAAGAGATCGATTAATGTGAGAATCATACCGCGCCAAAACTTTTTCGGTGGACTTCCTATACGCTGTTCGCGGACTATGGGATCTCCATGCTGAACACACCGGTGTGATCTTTCGCACATATTCCTCAATTCTGTTTGTTCAAATATATAATAGACTGAGGGTATCTAAAAAAAAACGGAATGTAACGTTTTGTTCATTTTGCGGTACGACATTTTCTTTCGTAGCATTGACCTGGTTTTATTTTGGTGTAAGGTCAGTCTAATGTTCAGGAGACAAAGTAAAGAAGCGCGTTGAATCTGGTTCCCGTAAAATGAGTATGCTGTGGATGTTTTTGAAATTTGGAAGATATTAAATATTTAGCTTTAATCTCCGCTAATAAAACAATGAAAGGGGAATCTCGAAAATGTCCTCAAAATTGCCATAACATAGCTCTTTAATTTTTTACGTTTAACAGAAGTACACTAAGTCACAAAACTATTCATTTGTAAACTTAACTAACATAAAGGACTATTGTATTTTATCCCTAATCGAGCACTAACCGATCTGCGTCGGAGATTTAGTAGGTATAAGTAGAAAGTTCGTTAATGAAAGTTTAACAGAGCGTAGAGAATTACTAAATGGGAGAGGCTTCGGAGTACATTAAGGCTGATTCCACATTCACCAACGAGACAATGTTATGCTGACAACCGTACGAAGTATTTATGCCCAGTTCACTTGATCTCGATACATTAGTATTAGAAATTAATAATAAGCTATTCCGTTTCATGATACAGTATAATATGAAAGTCTAAAATGTTTCTTTATTGATAGGTCGATGAAGATGTAATCTGAAAAGTAAAACTTATTATCCTTTCATCAAAGTCGCATTACCTAGGTCGATGTACAATTTTCGGCATGTGAAGTGAACCTTAGTGTAGATTTCGTCAATGTCGACTAGTCGGGCTCAATAAGACTCGAGGAGCGTACGGCGCGGCGGCGCGGCGTTGTGATGTCATCTGGGCCGCCGGTCAATTATCACTGGCCGATGAGTCAACGCGCATTCATACACACATTCATCCCTTTACACTTTATGTGACTTGCCTCTTCAATGACACGAGTTAATTCATAAGCAAAACTTGACTTTTGACGCTCGCTAAAGTTTCAAGTTTCATGCAATATTAAAAAAAGTAAATGCCCGTTTTATTGCTGCTGCCCGTTTTATTCATTGCTGGATCAGGTCAGCAACGGCAAAGAGAAAAAGGTATAAAAGAATTCGAAGAGAATTATCAATTAATGATTGATACCAGAACTACCAATTTAATATGCCCTCCAACGCACGGGCACATTCGTGAAAATTTATCATTAGCGGTCACTTATCTTTTTTTTCGATTCTGTCTTCTTTTTACTTTGTATAAATTGTATTATCATCAGGTAGGTACTTTGTTAATCAATAAACATCGATAACAAGAGAGAAGAGATGAATTGTTTAAAGCAATCTACTAAACAGGCAATCTGTTCACGTAATCATTTGTAGTCAGCGCCAGCCACCGCCGTAAGAGAAGTCATTGCGATTCCTACATGGTGTACATACGATATGTGTACGTAGTCAGAGAAGATGCGAAAACAATGAATCATTGTATTACCTACTTTCATAACATTTATTAGGTACGTGGTTAGTAAAGCTTCGGTCTTTTGTTCGGTTTTATTTAAAGTTTATTTAATTAACGCATTAGACAGGAGCGTTATGTCGAAAGGTACACAATTTTTCAGACATTTAGGTATTTGTAACTTTGTGCGATGCTAAAATCGACTTGAACATTTTAGCTTCAATACATTTTATAAGTGCTAAAAGTTTTTCATCGAAAAGTTATTTGTGAAAATGGTTTCATTTCAAACAACGGGTATTAAGACATCTTTTTTTCTTGCTAAATACAAAGGGCTTTAAAAAATATATAAAATCCTGTCTTCCATCAAAATATTTACGTGTTTCGCAACTCCTTTCTCTGCGTAATGTTATGACATAAAACATTACGACCGCAAGATAAGGTTTCTATCTCGTGTTCAATAATAATGTATATTCATGTTATTTACTGGTTTCAGTACCTATATAACATTAACAAATATACTATATACATAAGTACATACAGACACATATGTATATTTCCCAAAGGGATAGACTAGGGTTAAGGATATCGACCGCCTACGGTTCTTACAAAATACCGCCTTTGTTACTTTCATCCAAGTCGCCATCTACTAGCGGAACTTTTGATCTAACTTACAATTAATACTACACACCCACATTTTCGATGTTTTTCTAGTAGTGTCAAGTATATAACATACAAGTACATAACTGTATTAACCAATAAACATTTGAAAATGTAAAAATTTAAACGTTACCGTCAAAGAGATGTTAATACCACAAATTAAAAACGTCCCGATCCAAATAGATTTTATGCTCAAATAATTTTTACAGATTCAAGTTCCAGGATTAGGATGTCGTTCAAAGTTGACGGACAGCGGATGTCAGGCGCTCTCGACGATGAGATAATTACTTCGAAGAAATTCAGTCCAACTCCTTTTGCTTGTAAAAATGACAGTAAGTTATTTATATGTAATCTCGGTATACAAGTTTCTATAAACACTTCACATGACATTTAAAGGTGGTAGAACCCTCTGTGGTTCGACTCCGGCGGCACCACCGTCACACCTATTTCTGCCTTATAACA